>BMAU01021357.1:1855000-1857500 GCA_019973935.1 Trichonephila clavipes
AATTTCAGAAAAAGAGGAAAATTCAACTTTAATATTTACTAAGGTATCTTTAACAAATTATTTTTATACTATCCAAAATATTTTTAATTCATTTAAGTTAAAATACTATTGAATACGTTTAGAAGCTTTGAATAATGGATAGGTAAATAATTCAAACAGTTAAAAATCTATATAACAGAGTAAAAAATTTGAAATAAATTTTTAAAAAACAAATTTAAACTTTCTTGTATATTATTCATGAATAATCAGACAGTAAATATATTTCGTTATTCATAAACCTTTACACAAAATTATATCTTATATTACGTAGTAATGTTTTACAAATTTCGCGAACAAAGGAATGAAAAAAATTATGTATCAAAAGTATATATTTAATATTTATCTAATAGTAAATAATTTTCCATGTGTGTAGCAACTGTATTTGCTTAAAATTATACATCCTTTGAGAGTTTTAAAGTTAATTTGAAATTTTATTTTTTTTTGTCGATTATAAACATATTTATGCATTCATAAGTCTTTGAGTTCTATTGTCAAATCATTCTCTAACAAAAAAATAGTATATATACATGTGTCATAAATTAATGATTAAACAAAACTAATTATACATTTCCAATAGAAATTTGTTTAATTTATACATCATATGTATTTATTTAATTTAAAAATTAATCTTGTGAAATATTTTAAACTTACGAATAACAATCAAACAGTTTTATTTTGCACAATATAATAATTATCACTTTAAGATATCCGAATGCAACAACTTTGAAGGAAATTGTACTAAACTTTCATTTATTTACTCATATTAAACAGCAAAGAAAAATTAAAATCTAGAGCATCAAATAAACTTATAAAATATTAAACTAGATTGTGTGCTTTCACTTTTTAATTACTTGGAAAAGACAAAGATGTAAAGCAAAGAAAATCAAACACTCAGACTCGCACCATCCGATCGAAGTTTCCCGAGATAAGTAGAGCATTATTGTAAAAAGCTTTGAAGAGTTGTATTGCAAATAGTGAAAGGTTCGTAGATTCTGATGCACGAAAACACGTTCACAACGAGAGAGATGTGCACTTTAGTTTGACCGAATGTTAAACAAGTAATGCATAGAAAAAATTCCATGTCAATTCTTACTTAGGACAACAAAGAAACATTTTATTTTAGATAATTTTTATTAAATAATTACAATTAATATAAATATGTATATACATACGAGAGAATCACAATATTAGTTGGCAAAATAAAAAGCGATTTTTCTTTCTATTATTTTTGTTTGTTCGTTATTATTTATTCATTCATAAATCACATTCTCAGAAATTAGGGCATCCTGGGTAAGATTCGAACCCATGACCTTTGATTAGAAGTTCAACGTGCTATCCATTGCGCTACAGGGACATAACGAACGATTTTCCTTCGAATATATGATGTTAGACTATGATTTTTTGTTACTATTTATTCATTAATTAAACATAATTAACGAACCAATATTTGAAAAACTGTATTAACATTGGTTGTCCTCCACTACAAGTTTAAGAAAAATGTATATGAACTTCAGTGGATGAATAAAAATAATTTTTTAACGACTGAAAATTTGAACAATATAAACTCCTGTTTGTGAAAATTGCATCACCATGAAGGAAGCATCCTAGTTGAATGAAATTTAATACACAGTTGAGTGGTAATGGTACAAATAAATGATTACATTTTCAAACCAAAAAACAATTAAAAGAGACAGAAATTAGTATTTTGTGTGGCCACCACGCGCCGCAATAAGAGCTGCTACACGACGCGGCATGGAGTTAAACAAATTTTTAATATCTGTCTGCGGAAGAGTATTCCATATTGTTTGTATGCGCAACCAAAGTTCGTCTGTCTAAGTGACAGGACGAAGATCACGAGCGATACGCCGCCCAACGATATCCCACTCATGTTCAATCGGTGACATATCCGGCGAATACGCAGGCCAAGGAAAAAGCTGTACCTGCTGCGAATCAAGATATGATTTGACAGTCTTGGCGACATGTGGACGTGCACTATCCTGCTGGAATACAGCCCCTGGCAATCCTTGCAGGAAAGGAATATCTTAGGGCTGTAAAACTTCGTTTATGTATCGAGTACTGTTCAAATTTCCCACAATTCGTAGCAATTGTGATCATCCATGATATGCTATGGCACCCCAGACCATAACTCCGGGTGTTCGTCCACTGTGGAGTTCGATAATGCACTCCGGAATGCGCCGTTCACCGGCATAGAGCCTGACTCGAATTCGGCCATCATGGTGCCACCAATTGAAGCGGGATTTGTCAGAAAAGACGACCTGCTGCCAATCAGCACGCCAGCTCCTATGCACTTTGGCCCAGTGTAGTCGCAGGCGGCGATGGTTTTGCGTGAGAGGAATCCTGTATAAAGGAATCCTTGCGCGCAGCCCACGCTGCAGCAGACGTCTCCGAATTGATGAAGCACACAATGAAACACGTGTAGCTGTTGACCACTGTGCTGCCA
>BMAU01021357.1:1862500-1872500 GCA_019973935.1 Trichonephila clavipes
AAAATACAAAATAATTACATAAAATATCATTTATTATTTAATAAATCTTTCATAAATAAATTTATTTAATTTGAAAAATAATTAAATGAATTAAAAAAAAGTTTATCGCGTGAAGAACCCTTACCTCCTGCAAAGTAACCAGGTGTTCTCTCAAGTATGCTACTGAGTCGCTTGAGGAAAATGAAACATAATAAAGCTAGGCAGGGATTTCAAAGGCTGTTTTCTCCTAATTGACTGGCCATTCGGCGGAATTACATTAAAGGTTGAACACCCTAAGAGACTACTATTACACCAAGTCTCGATCCCTTAGTCGTGCTCTCCCCTTGTCAGACAGATTTTGAAGACTTCAGCCCCACAACACCATGATTCTTTTTTGAACTCCAGAATCGGACCCACGATTTTAAGGAAAAAAGGAATTTTTTTAAGAATGGAATTGAATTGTTAATATCATGAATAATACGAGGTCAGAAATGAGAAATATTTCTAAATAGATAACGATATTATACAATAGTGAAAGATGTATATATAATTGCGAAAAGCGAATCATACGGTTAAAAGGTATGGTGTAAAAGTTTTTTGGGGAACAATCTTTCTTTTTTCACTAATGTAGAGAAGAAAAAGCTTTTGTGTTGCAAAAGTGAAACCAATATATGTTAATGAATATAACAACACATTTCGTATTCTGCAGAGAAAAATAAAACGAGTAAAACCTGTTGAAAAAAGACATTTACAAGCGTGGCTATACATTTCAAATAATAGGAAAACTCCTCTGAAGATATTCAGGCTTTAAGGAATTATTTAACTACGTTCGGAACCATGATTTTGTAAAATTGTACAAACGAATATTTTTTTAATATTTAGTGCCCCCCTTAGATTAGATCATAAGAATGAAAGGGTGTAGAGACTATTTTTATAATAAAAATTATTTTCAAGCAACATCTTGGCAAAAAATTAACATATAATTACATATTTTCGCGAAATATTCTCCTTCTATGGAAGATGCTTCTATAATAATATGTTCCCTATATATATCTAATGTAAACCTCTGTACAGAGTATGATTTCGGAACTATATGACTTAGAAGTGGATTTATACATAGTTTAATACATCAAAGTGGAGAAAATTTAACAAAAACACCGGTAGTTATTTCATTTGGTAATTAATCTGAAAAAATAACGTGATTTTCTTTAAAATTCTAGTCCAAGCTCTCTAGGGAAGCCTTAGCTATATTTCAGCAAAATAGTATTATTGTAGAAGCATTTTTCATAAAAGGAGAATGTTTTGAAAAGAGGTAATTCTACGTTCATTTTTTTGCCAAAATATTGCATTTAAATAATTTTTTATTCTAATAATATTCTTAAAGCAATTTTATGCGTGTATTCTAATTTAAATGACACTAAATATTAAAAGAAATATTTGTTTGAACTCTTTTGTGAAATCATGGTTTGGAACGTAGTCGAATACCATAATAAAAATTAGAGAACAATTTTAAAGATGGAATTTTTAAAAATAAGAGTTAAAAGAAAACACATTCACAAGACATGTTTTATTTTTCGCTATACCATTTGCATGTGAACATAAGAAAAAGAACCATTTAAATTCAATTTAAATATAATCAAAAATGTATATATATCTATATATTATGCTTGTGAATTATGAAGAAGTGGACGCGAAGTAAAAGTGTAGTTTGGATTTCAACGAAGAAACAAAAGGTCTTTTACGCATTCTTCAAGAATAAATTTACCAATCCTAAAGCTATATAATTATTACGAATAACTTTAAAAAGACAAAATGATTAAATTAACTGCTAATTTGTGTTGTAGAAAAGGAAATTAAATTCATTCTAAGAATCCAACATCTATTCCGTAAGAAACTTACACAAAGCGTAAAACATTTTCAGAATAAACTGTATATATATATTATGGATTCCCATTCATAAAACATACTAGATATTTAATAAATAAAGTTTAAAGTGAATAAAGTTTATTTTATCGCAATACAATGAAGTATGTTCGAGTGTATGTATATATATATATTCCATTACTTTTACAATTATCTTAATATGTTTTGGGATATAATGCTGAAATCGCTTATCTAAAATGTTCCTTAAGTCTTACCAATAAGTTACAATAAGTCTTTAAATATGGTGCATTATAGTTAGATACGTTTTGAGATTCCTTTCCTCCCTTTCTTTCGTAAGGTCTTCCCACTGGTGCTACTGAGGACCCAACGTATAGAGGAGAATGGGATGTCTCTTTTCTTAAATTGCTGATAAAGTACGCCGACAAACGTGAGAAGGATTCACCCCGTTTCCTTAATTGTTGGGATCAAGTTCAAAAATGGGTGGTCAAAAATTCTGACGGAGTCCGAGGAATGAAAAAGGACGCCGGTAGAATAGATTTTTCGGATTCCCACGGATCTGAGACGACAGCGCGTCTAGAAAGGAGAGCACCCACTATGCACCGAGAAAGACCCCGTGCTCTGAAGGGCCGACAGACAAGGGATCAAAGGAATAGGCGGTGCTTGGACATGGAAACCAGGATGTTAAAAAGGAGAGCGAGGCAGATTACAAGGACATTTACTTGAAAGAACCCAAGAGGCCTCTCACCAGCGATATACTAACTTCAGCTTTGAATTACCTGGGAGTCCATTAGTTAACGAGAACGAAGGTGGACTTAGGACCGAGAAGCTTTGAGCCAGCCACAGCATGATAGAGATAGAGCAAGCAAACTCACACAAACTCGATGTGGATTTACCGAATAGCGAATACTTTCTATAACGAAATCTAGAAAACTATGGACCTTTTGGCATATCAAATGTATAGGACATTTCCCGAAAAATTAATATGTTTATGCGAGCGGTATAAAGACTTCACCGCGAAAGAGACACTATATCTGTACACCCTTTTTGCATTTAAATTGTACTGGAATATTTTTTACGCATTTCACACTTAAATAAATAGTTTGATCCAGAACTGTTTTAAGTCATTACAAGAAGTACGTTAAATCCATCATGGCTAAGTAACATCATATATCATGAAAAATACCCATCTATGTGCTTTTTTAAAATCACGGTTCCAAACGTAGTCGGATACCTTAATGTAGGCTGGTAGGGACGAGACAAATGGCCGTAGAACATAGGGACACAAACCACATCTCGTCAGAGCAATTTGTAAAATAGTTATGAATGGTGGGATGTAGAGTGGTTTCTTCACGTTACAGGGATATGCCCTATTTGATAATGTATTGTGGCGGTGACAAGGGGAAGATCCGAGTGTGATGTAGAGTGGAAAGAAGAGGTAAGAAATACATTTGTTGGGCGTAAAACATGCTTACAATGCGAACAATGTATCGTAGGCAGAAATGCAACACGTGTTTGTTGCAGAAATTGTTCCAAGTTGCGCCCACGTTGATCATAACATAGTCGACACCGACGGACAAAGGAATATTGGGCGCGTTGAAAAAAACCCGTGCTGGTGATGTAAGCTGAAGCAAATGCCACGATATCCTCACCCTGTACCCACCAGCCCCAGAAGAAATCCAAGGGATTGAGGTTTGAGGAGCGTAAAAGTCAAGCAAAAGATCAACCCCGTCCAATCCTCCTCCCGGTATATGCAGAATGGAGGCTGTATTCGAAAAATGCACTGGTGCAACATCATGCATGAGCCACATGTTTTGGTGCGCAGTGTCCGGTATTCCCTGCATCAACTCCAGGAGAAGTCGAAAATTTGCTTATGAACAGGTTTTTCAACCCAACCACGGAGCTTCCAATCCTCTCATTCATTTGTTCTTTTCCCTCGTCCGGCCCATCGTCCTCCTGACGAGTATTATTATCGCGATTTTCACCAAAAATTGTTTAAGACCACATTCTATCTGTCCCTTCTGAATGACCGTGGTAGTTTAGTGGTGAATGTATTGGATCGTGGCTGGCATGCCATGAGTTCGAGCCCAGTACCACTAAAGACCCACCGTGTAGGGGAGCGAAATCTGTCGATAGCTCAAACGTCCTGCCGTTGATGTGGTGTAGTAGTTGGGAGACGGGAGTGCCAGCTCAGGTGTCGCCCTCGTCACTTGATCATGGTTCAGAATGACGAGGTCCGTCATTTAGTATTAGTATCAGTATTAGTATTTAGTATTTCCCATGCTGCTTACTGTCACCCTTCTGAATGGCCGTAGTAGTCTAGTGGTTAAGGTATTGGATCGTGGCTGGCATGTTATGAGCTTGGGCCCAGTACCACTAAAGACCCGCCGTGTAAGGGAGCTCAAACGTCTTCCCGTTGATGTGGTGTGGTAGTTGGAGTGCCAGCTCCGGTGTCATTCTCCTTACTTGACCATGGTTCAAAATGACGAGGCCCGTCGCCAAAAGCCCTCGTGTAGCTGAACAGTGCGAAGTTAATATTGACTTTCTCACTTTCTCTCATCACCCCTCTAAACTTGTCGGTCAAATTCGGCAAAACCCTGCTTATATTTGCTGAGACTCTCTCTCACTAATTTAATTATTTATAAAAAACACACACATCGAACTAGACTACAAATAGTGTCCTTTTTCAGTTGGATAAATGTTCCATAAACATACTTGTAATTTAATTGAATACATCATTTTGATATTAAATTTAACATTTACCATCTTACATTACATCTCATACAGAACAATAAAATATTTTCTTACACAATTTGTATATTTAACTTATGAAACTTTTACTCAATATTTATTCTTAATCATTTTATTATGTAAAGCAATTCTGTTAATTATTGTATATTTATTATCTATGTTTTACCTTTTATTGTGTTGCTTTATCATTACTTTATTTTATTTAAACAGCTAAAAGTTTGAAATAATTACATTTATTAATAGCATGTCTAAAGTTGTTTTTTAGAATAAAAGGAATAATAGCAGTATTAAATCATTCCTAAGTAAAACAGAGCAAATTCCTCTATTATGCAAAAGTTTAACGTCTGATAAAATTGCCTGAGTGTAAACAACTATTAAACAACGGCGTCTGTTCTTATGAATAATAAAATAATTGAACTAAACTTATTTTCTTCAGCTTAAATATATTTTTCATTCAAAAGAAAATAATGATCTACATATATGCATAATTTATCTATACAAGAATTTGATATAAAATGCTAAATGCTGTTTATAGTATTATATACAAATATTGCTCATACAACTTGTTACAAAAAAGGCATTTCTTTACGTAGCATAGTGGTCATGGTCATGGACTCCTGACCGGGATGTCATGATTTTGAACTCTTTGTGACACTGATGACCCACCATTTAGAGGGGCTGATGCACATTAAATCTGTCAAGGCTCCAATTCCTCCTGTTTGCTCGGTGTGGAAGTTGAGAGAGGTGCTAGCTCAGGCGCCACTCTGGTCATTTGACCATGGCTCCAAACTACGACGTCAATTGCTTTCGTGCTGCTTTAGAGTGGGAAGTTAATAAATACTCACTCACTTTTTTTTATATAGTAGAAGAAAACAGCTTGATACACAGGCTTGAAACTTTTCTTAGCGTTCGAATGTAGCAGTTCCTACCTGTTGACCATCGTATGAGGGGGTGTTAAAACTAGTACTGGTCGGAATTTTTTAGTTCTCTTAAGAGGACTCGGTACCCTTTGAGCAAATTTCTTTATTTACGTATTTAAAAATTATATTTTAGCATTTTATACAATGTTTCTATTCAAGAAAATGATACCAGATGAAAATTTTCATACATTATTCACACAATTTTAAAAATTTTAATTTTTTGAAGAAAATTGGGAAAAATTTAAAAACCTACTCCTTTTGTAAAAATTAATTTTTTGACCTGAAATTTTTTATAATATTTTTATGGATGTTCTAAACAACTTTAGGGATCGATTTTAGAATAACTTTATTCGTTTTTGAGAAAAAAAAATAAAATGTTGATATACAGGCTAAAAATCAACGAAAAAGCCAACATGTCTTACATATTATTTTTTTTAAAAGAAGTACTCAGTTTACAGGAAAACGGATCCCTAATTTTATTATATGCTTTATTTTTAACACGCAGGAAAAATGGAAGTGATTGGTAAATAATTGTCGAAGGAGTAGCATTTTGAATGCAGTAAGGTTTCGAAAAACACAAAGTTAGAAAAACCACTTTAAAGTTTATAATTCTGAAAAAATAATTATTATAAGCTTAATTAAACTTAAAATACCACTTTAAGATATTACTTATACATTTTTCTTTAAAATAATTGCATTTTCATATTTTTTCAACCCACACATTTTTATAAATGATCAACTTTTAGAGAGTACCAAAATTGCGCAAGAAAATTCAAGAAAAACGTTAAATTTTTTTTTCTGTCACGACAGAAATTTTAGCTGTTTTTCTTCTTATAATATTAAAGTATTACAGTTGTATGAAAAATATATCAGGAATAAGGACTGAAATTATAAAATTATTAATATAAAATGCCTTAATTTAAAAATTTTACATGCACACATTTCACAAAGAAAAAAAATGATTATATGTATTGCCTCGGAAATATTCTGCTTTATATATTGCACATTCTTTTTTTAATGTTATTATTTCTCTTTATAAATTAGATTTTTTTTTATCAAAGTGCTTTTTTTTCTAAAAAGGGGGCGTGACTGAATTGCCTAATTTGTTTTCGAATGAAGTTTTATTCCACTTCTAACTTTCCGACATGCACAAGTGATACATCAATCCAAAGATAATAATGCAAAGAATAAGATTAAATGAAAATAAAAAAACGATAGGTATGTGATTTGTGGGGTACCAAGTCCCCTTAAGTTTAGTTCTCTTAAGTAGTGAAGGAGTTGAGCAAAAGCTATTGCATGGCATTTTGTAAGCATCTCCGTGGTTTTCAAACCAAACAGTCTTAATAGTATTCGATGTGTGTGTTGAAGCAGGTCATTCAGTAAGTGTTTGGATAGGATGATATGCGGGTAATAAAAATTAAACAGTGGCTGAACCGATTCAAATTTGGCACACATCAGAGGATAATTTATGTCCACCCAGCATTCTAGGTGGACAAAAACCCTTAGGAATACAGTTGTAGATGAGAAATGAAATTCTGGTAAAAAAGGATCATCCTTCTACCGTACGGAAGACTTCAGAAAAGCTTCAGATTATTTAAGATTTCACACGTGCAATTTTGCGTGATGAATTGAACATGCGCGGAAGGAATGCTAAAGGTGTATCCAAGTTACTGTCAGTAAAACAGAAAGCACTCTATATTCTTGGCAAAACTTGGACCTAAGCCTCCCTACTCCCAAGACATGAATCCTTGTGACTTGTTGCTTGTGAAAGTTCATTTTAAAAACTAAAATAGACAGTCTTGAATGTGCGACGTTTGAGATGAACACAGTTAGAAACGAAGCCTTCCGGAAGTGATTCATCAGTGAAATAATTGGTGGACTAAGTGGACAAAGGCTCAAGCGGCATATATTGTAGAAAATTAGAGTCACAGACCCCTTTTGCACATGTAATATATTTTTGCCAGATAAAGTACTTTTTTGACATATCTCATAAGTCTTAGTTTGAGTTTGACCTGTTTATAGTTGATAAAGTTGATTTTTTTCAATTCCTACTATTAGCTCACACACTCCCTATATATATATATCTTGATCAAATTTTCAATCGTCAATGAAATAATTTCTATTCATTCATTCAAGTTCAAATACATTTTTTTAAACTTGTAGTGGATGACACTTGATGTTAATACATTTTTTCAAATGTTAATTCATTAATTAAATTAAAAAATGAATGAATAGTAAGAAACAAAAATATTCCAATGGCATATATAGAAAGGAAAAGCGTTCGTTGTGCCCCTGTAGCGCAATGCACAGTGGACTTCTAATGTAAAGTTCGAGGGTTCGAATGCCACCTGGGATGGACTAACTTCTGAGAATGTGATTTCCTTTTTACTATACTACTTTATTGGAATAATTAAATTTAATTAATGAATAAATAGTAACAAACAAAAAATAGTCCAACACCCTATATTGAAAGGAAAATGGAAAATTGCAAGGAGAATCGCTTTCTATTTTGTCACTTAATACTGCGTTTCTGTCCTATGTATATACATATTTATATTAATTGTACCTATTCAATAAAAAGTAACTAAAATAAATCTTTTCTTTGTTAACTTAAGTAGGAGTTGACTTATTTTTTTTAATATTATTTATTGTAAGTTTTCTGTTTTAGAATTCGAATATCAGGGCTTTACAATTTTGGTGATTGTCTTCTTCAAATCTAAGTGGTGGCCGCGGTAGTCTAGTGGTTATGGGGCTGATCTACGTTAAATCTGTCAAAGTCAGAGTCCTCCTATTGGAGTTCTGTGGTAGTTTGGAGAGAGGATATTAATTATAGTGTCGAGACCGAGTCTCAAAATTACGAGGTCCGCTTTCGATAGCCCTCGTGTTGCCTTATATAGTCTGACGTTTATATTCACTCATTCATTAACACGTACTTGAGCAGCAAAAACCAGGACAAAACATGTAGCTTATCAGAAGCCATAGCTCCTTCTCACAAATGTCTCTCATTGGTTACATCTTCGCCCCTCGTTTTTTACTGCATTGGTATGCATAGAGCCTAAGCAATTCTCAAAACATAAGCGAAAAGCTCCCTTCACTTTCGGGATACCACACGATAACATTATTTCTAGGTTGTTTGATTGCTTAATAACATTGCTTTTGAAACTGCTCTAGAGCTGTTGACAATGGGCTTCTTAATTTTGAACCTCGGTTAAGTGACGAGGATGACACCTGAACAGGCCCTCTATCATCAATGAACACTTTGACCGAAGACAGATTTTACGTTATTAGCTCCTTTACACGGCGGGCCTTTAGTAGACTCTGTCTCAAACCCATGATTTGATAGAAATTAAGCCGACCGCGATGTCCAATCTATGACTATTCGGTGACCGCATTCGCTCGCGTTGCTTTGAAGAGCACCGCTAATTATCAATCAGTCAATCAATTTTAATATTTACAATTTCCTTAAGAATTGTTTTATTCCGAATACATCAGGTCAATCTATCACTGTTTAATTTTAATAAGCACTCCTTCTACCTGTTCTAGCAGCCGTATAGCTGAGCGTTCATGACCATGACTTCGTGGCTGGTGTTTTTGATATCGAGTGAGTGAGAAAATATTAACGTCGTACTATTCAGTTACTCGAGAGCTTTGGGTGATAAACCTCATAATTTCGAAACATTGGTCAAGCGACGAGAATGGCACCTGAGCTGGCACATACCCTCTTCTAACTCCTACACCACACCAACGGGAGGACGTTGCAAAAGGCGGGTTTTCAGGAGTAGTGGGCTTGAACTCATGACACGTGTGCAGATTTCGTTATCTTGAACACTGGCTACCGTAATCATATTTTTGTGATCGATACTAGAATTTGAATAAAGACACTTCGTGAAGCGAGGCTGATGTAATTTAAATATTTAGAAGTTCATTCTCATAATATCCTTCATGAATATATGTTTGTTTAAGTTGCACTCTACTGCATAACTTATTTGCAATGAGCCCTGCAATTTTGAGCAAGATCAAGTGACGAGAACGACAGTTGAGCTGGCACTCTACTCTCCTTTTCTTCAACGTCAAAGTGAAGACTGAGCAACGACAGATTTAACGTGAATGAGCCTCTCTACACAGCGGGTCTTTAGCGGCATCAGGACTCAGCAACGCCGGTCATGACCATGGGACCATTACTAGTAGGCCATAATATTTACAAATGGGTATTATTTATTTGGAGAAAAGTAGCCGGTTTAGTTGTCGTCTTCGTCACTTGATTGTATTTTAATCCCATTGTAAAATCCCATTTCTCTAGATTTCTCGTTGCTTCTTAAATACCGTTATAAATCTATCAATTTTTTGGTCCATTTCTGTGTTTTTGCATCTTCTTTATTTTTGTTTCTAATTATTTTACGACTTGTAAAGTGATCGTATTTTTGGATCCTCCAAAGTTCACTGAAAAAAGGCCGAAGTAACTTTACACC
>BMAU01021357.1:1877500-2072500 GCA_019973935.1 Trichonephila clavipes
AGCTCTCTATACATCGAACTACTCTGTGTAGAGGCTCCAAAATTGTTGAACATACTATTCAAGACATGGGGAAAAGGATTTAGTGAAAAAAAATTAGTTCCAGAAACACCGATAGATTGCGCTGTGTAACAGAGAATATACTAATAAGACACAAAATACACATTTGTAACACATTTTATTCGATCGCACCAAACATTCATATCTTATCGATGCAGGGAATGCTGCTCCATATGGTTCCCTTCTTCAAGATGTAAAATCTGCAGTCTGTGGAGAGTTTGTTCAACTGTTAATCGTAATTGGTCGAAAGAGATGCTTCTCACATGCAGAATGATACTGTCCTTCAAATCTGCCAAGGTTATCAGACGTCTTCCATAAACAAGATTTTTTTAAATATCCCCACAGCCAAAAGTCACAGGGATTAAGATCTGGAGAACGAGGTGTCCATGCTGTCGGAAACGCACGACTAATCACTCTATCATTAATAAAATGTTGCCGATGAAACTGCTGCACTCAGAGTCCAATGTGTGGAGGCGTCCATCTTGCATGAAGATAATTGAATCAAGACATTGGTGTTGCAGCATTTGGGGTGCAACAAAATTTTCAAGCATGTTTTTGTACATCCTGGCCATCCCGGTGCAGGTCACAGGGCCATTGCGAGTAGTCTCTTCGAAAAAGAAAGGTCCAAGAATGAATGTGGCTGTGAATCCACACCAGACTGTAACTTTCGGTGAGTGAAGTGGAATGTCTTAGAAGGTGCAAGGGTTTTCCGTGTCCCAAATGCGACAGTTATGGGTATTGACTGTTCCACTTAGATGGAAATGCGCTTCGTCACTCCATAGAATTTTCCACGGCCATGATGCATCCACTTCAACTCTACCAGGAATGTCTATGCAAAGGTCAGTCGCTTATCCCTGTCGTTGGCCATCAACTGCTGATTGTGACGAATTTTGTACGGGAAAAAGTACACCACTTTTCTCAGTACATTCCACACTGTGCTGTAGGGAACACCCAAGTGTAGTGATACTGCATGGGCACTACTACAGCCTATGACGTTATCCATTGATTGATCAACAATATCGGTGGCAACATCTTCAACGACATCTGAACGGGTCGATTTGCGTCCTCGACCCGGCTGAACGCCAAGATGTCCAGTTTTTCTCGAATCGAGCGATCATTCTCTTTAGAGCTTATGGAAGTAATGGTCATTTGCGTAAATTTTTAAGTCAACGAAACTCCCGAAGTGCAGTTGCAGCATTTCCTTTGCTTTCATAAAACAGCTTCACAAGCAAAGTGCATTCTGGCAGCGTGACAGCCATCAATGATAAGAATGACATTTTCCCAGTGTCATCCCTTTTATGCCAAGAACAAGCTGCAAACCAAGGGTTCATGCAAATTTTTGTGCTTGCAGGGCGAAATTTCAATTACAATGACAGTTTAAGTTTCTTCACTTTTTTATCTTCTTTTTTCATATCAGCAATAGAAATCAAAATGGAAAATTACATATTGCATGTGTTTTGTTTTTGTTTTTTGTGATAATTCTTTTTTTTTTCAGATTATCTGGTGTACAGCGCCATCTATCGGTGTTTCTGGAACTATTTTTTGTTTCGCATAATCCGTTTCTCCATGTCTTGAATAGTATGTTCAACAATTTTGGAGCCTCTACACTGAGTAGTTCTATGTATAGAGAGCTCAGAGTAGGAGTGTTTTTAATTCTGATCACCTTGTATATATATATATATATATATATATATATATATATATATATATATATATATATATATATATATATATAATGAAAATACTGGTATAACGCATAACATATTCGAAAGGAGGTTTCCGTGTGAATTATTTTAACATAAACTATTAAAAAAAACTATTCGCTACATTGCGATAAGACTTAATAAACAGAAATTCAGGTAACTACGTTTTGGCAAGCATATCGATAACATGAAGTATTGCGCGTTGACAGAATTTTAATAATAAACTGCTGTGTATGTTTTGGTTATCGTTGTAACTACTACCTTATTGGTCAATTTTATCATTACTCTATTGGTCTGTATTTTTATTTTTGATATCAGTTATTTAAGGATTCTCAAATATGTTGTTGAAATAAGATATGTAAAAGAACAGAAGGACACATATTAAACTCACTTAGAATGAATTAATTTAAATAAATTTCTTATTGACTTTCGTAGCATGGTATAAAACTTCGCACACATTACTATATTTTAGATGCTAAGTGATAAGCCAATACGGCTGTTATTCACGAATATTTTCTTCGTTCATGCTTTGAAGCACTAATTTCTTCTGTGATTTTAACTCAGAAAACTTTGATTAATATAAAAGGTAATTAAAAAAATGAAACTTCTGTTAGACACTGGTATAATGATTAGTTATAGCAGCTTTTGTGACATAAATACTAAGCAATTTATCGAATCTAACACGTACCCGTTATTGTTTTAGTTCCTAACTAATGAAAATATTCCAACAAAATATAGTCGTTGCTAAATTAAGCTCACACATACACAAATTACCTGTAGCAAATGATGAAATATTGAGAAAACATTTAAACCGTATATGTTAGAAAAGAAATGAACCATGGAAAAAATACTAGTACTTTTTTTCTTATAAATATGCGTAGAAACTAAACGAAGACATTTTGTAAAAGAAGTATTTAATTTTATGCCCTTAATTTTCGTAAATATTAACCTTCCTCTCTAATGTTGGAGGAAACATTTTTTGCCCTTTAAAAATATGAAAAGATAAAAAGCATGAAAAAAAATTATTTCGCATATGTGCTATAAAAATATTGAAGGTAGTTCTATTTGTAAGTCTTTGAAAATCTGGTAAAAAATTCAGATAAATAAAACAGCTCTAAAAGAAATCGTGGAAAATAAATCTGTTTTTATAAAAGGATTGATTTCCATTCAGTTTATCAGTAATTTATGAATTAATCATTTTGTTTAATATTTTAAACTGGAGAAATAATAATTTTGAATTTTTCTGTCTCTACACAACACAAAAATAACTAGAGTTGAAAAGTTGTATCAAATTTGAAACGTAGTATTGAAAATTGTTTACTAATAAATGCAAAATACAAACTCAAAAACAAATTAGAAAGGGGGGATGTGTTCATTTTGACATAATTAACAACAAAAATTCGGATGATATCAATTTTTATGCCATTTAAGCATTTGGTCGTAAGAACAATAAGAAGCTTCTGTACAAACAGTAAATAATCATATGAAACATAATATTGACAAGGAAAGACACAATATATAAATATGTTCACAAATAACCCCGTAAAATATAGTATTCATCACAAATATATATTTTTTCTTTTTACTCTCCTCATTGGAATTTTTTTCAGTTAATTCAGCCATAAACTTACGATATCCAATGCATTTAAAATACACCTGAGAGAAATAATACATTTCTACAAAGATAGAGTTATTATTTGGTCTGTTAACAGCCCAGCAATCAATTAGCCGAGCTCATTTCTAAGAGGTAACTTTAAAATCCAGACAAAGTGAACTTGGAAAAGTCGAGTGAATCATTACACCCTTGCTCATTCATTTCTTTAAAAGTCTATGCCGCTGGAGCTGTCATTAATAAAACCTTTGACGTTCACGCCTTCAAAATGGAAGGAAAAAATGCATCTCCAACTTGTTCAGAATTTCTCTGTCGATACTCTATTTGTTGTAACTTAGAGTTAAGTAAAGTGAAGAATGGACTGTTTGTTTCAAACCTTCAAGTGGGAAAAATCCTATTTTTCATTTGAACTATTCATGGGAGTGAAAGAAAAATATTTCTTGTCAGCCGACTCGCGTCCGTAATTTCTTTTATTCTTGATACGTTTTGGTTGCTTCTACTTTTATGTACATTTTACAGATGTAGAGATACCAATGTTATAGATAGAACTTGATGTTAAGTAATCATTAGATAGAATCAGGGAGAAATTAGTATAAATACATTTGAAACATATTATAAAGATAACATAAAAGATTGATTGAATATTTTGTGTATTTAAATATGGCTGAAAATGCCGTATGATCAATTTCCGCACTATTTTAACAGAGGTCTTTGAAAAAACTCGACAGAAATATTTAAGGTATCCGACAACGTTCGAAACCGTGATTTTAAACAAGCGCATAAAAGGATAATTTTCATGATATATAGTGTCATTTAGATTCGAATACATGTATAAAATTGTTTTAAGGACATTGTGACAAAAAATATTTAAATACAATATTTTGGCAAAAATTCAACTTAGAATATTCTTTATTCAAAATGTTCTCCTTTTATAAAAAAATGCTTCTAAAATAATATATCGCTAATATAAAGTAAAGACTTTTCCAGAGAGTTTGAACTAGGATTTTTAAAAAATTCATTTTATTTTCAGAGTTACCACCCATTGAAATAACTATCAGCGTTTTTTTCTTAAAATTGCTCCCCTCTGTTGTAATAAAGTATGGATAAACCCACTTCTAAGTGATATATTTCAAAAATTCTATTTGAGCCTATGTATAGAGGTCCAAGCTGTATACAAGCGAAATATTGTTATAATAGAAGCATTTTTCACAAAAGGAGAATATTTTGAAAATGGGTCATTCTATGCTCATTTTTTGTCAAAATATTGTACTTAAATATTTTTTTTATTTTAATAATTTTCTTAAAACAATTTTGAATACATTTTCTATTCTAAGTGACACTAAATATCATAAATATTATCCATTTATACGATTTTGCAAAATCACGTTTCCGAACGTAGTCGGGATACCTTAAAGAAAACATTAATTTAAGGTATCCGACTACGTGGCATAGTATTTATTCAATTTGGTATGCTTAAAATTATTTTTTACAAGAATTTTGAAAACGACATTTCATCAGATAGAATTTGTGGAAGCTATTGTAAATTTCTTATTTTCTTTTAATTATTTTTATTTTAGCTTGTTTTTTTAAACATAGGTTTAAGAATTACGGTATGATTTTCTATAGTGTACGCCGTGACATTTGTAGATTAATCTAGATGTCTATGAATTCTGATAATTATAATGCTTCCTCATTTTATTTATCCCTCCAAAAGCTTATCTAAAAAACCAAGAAGAACAGTATACCAATGTGAAACAAATATCTTAATTTTAACTAAGCGATTTGAAATTTAGTTAATGAAATACACCGTATTCCTTACAATATTAATTCACTTTTGTTAAAAATCATTTTATATAAATTAATTAACAATGTAATTAAATTTACGATTCTAAAAATCTCATTATACCCTTTCAAAAGGAAAACAAACAAAAACTTTACAAAATTAGAATTTAATTAAAAACTGCACACAAATTGTCTGGATTCTTAGTACAAGTAAGTTAATTTAAATGGAGTTCTGTGTGTTATTTGAAAATTTAATATCGCATTCCTAAGACGCTTCAATACATGTTTAATTTAATTCCAATTGATTCTAAAATGCAAATAACTTCTAAGTTTAATTTAATCAAAGATGTGTAAAATAAAACCTACTTTTCGAGGATAAGAATCTAAAAAGAGTTAAGTTCTATTGATAAACAAATTCCTAATAAAACTGTCGGACACTTTGCTAAATATCGCTATCGGATAACAACACTGGGATATAATAAGAGACATTGGAACAAACAATTTGTAAAGATAGTTTGATTGAATCAATTACGTCGTAATATATCAGGAGCAAAGAATCTCCAAAAGGTGCATTAAATGAAAATTCTTCTACGAAGAGTATTGTCTATTCGGAAATCTCGAGAAAAAAGGTTTGGACAAAACAATATTATACAGCTAAGTGAACGCACAAACAGAAACTTTCGAAATCACTGAACTCTGAGCAGGAAAACAACACTTTTACTCCCTTCTTTTTTTTCCAGTAAATTTTTTTTTTCTAAAGAAAGTCTATTTGATTTAATGGGAACAAAACTTGGACAAGTCGGCTAGAAAAGATAGTTCACTTTCAGTCTTTGTTTCAACTCTATTTTCTTAACACAAGGGTCCAGATAGCCAATATATAGATTTGTTTGCTCTAATTTCGTAAAAAAAAATTAAATGAACCAACCCCATAAATTTAGAGAGTTTTGTAAAGGCGAATATGTCGAAGATATAAAATAATGCGGTATTTGGCGAATTTCTATCAGTTGAGCAATTGTCCTTAGGATGTTATGAAAGAGTTTGCTATAATTTATTAAATCTTTGGCGATTCATCTCTAGTTTGGGTTAATACGTGAGTACGAAAAACGCACAAATAATTTAGCTGCTAAATTATTTTTAACATAAATTCTTATTTTAAAATATATATGTCCAAATAACTTAAATATAATTTACCCAGCATAATAATTGTTAATTCAAACGAAGAAAAATAAGCAATGTTTTTCAATATTTTACCTGATTTCTCAAATAAATAAATTCTTATTTCAATAGAATTGATACTAAAATTTTTTCTAATGAGAAATGATATGATTCTAGGGAAAAACAAAATGTAATTCGAATTTTTCTGACCTTTTTAATAGATTGGCACGTTTGACGATTACAATATCATACTTTGAATGCGTAATTGTTACGTGAACTTAAAATAACTCTACGAAATATTATAAATTTTGGTAATTCTATTACTAGTTATAATTCGTAACTTTGTGAGTTCAGGATTTTGTGTTCATATTTATAAATTCTATGCAATACACTGCGAAAAGTATAAAAAGTAGTAATTCTCTCTCTCAAATGAATTGAAAAAAATCAATTATGAAGATTTTAAAGGCATAAATATAATAATAAATCATGCTGGTGGAGTAGCAGTATTTCTTGGCGATTTAAAAACTTGAAATTTTCGATGGAAATTTCAAAAAGAAAAAGAAAAAGAAAGAAATTTCAATGAAATCTTTAACAAACGAAAGATTGATCACATTTAAAATAGACTGTTACATCTCGTTTAGAGGAATCTACCATTAACATCTTAAGGTAAGTGCGATTTAATAATGATTTGATGATTAAACTGCCTTTTTTTTAATTTTTAGGTATCTTCGCCGCTTAAACCTGAAAAGTACATGTGCAATGCTTTCCTCTTTTGAAGTAGTTTATTCAAAGTATTATACCAACCTTTTGAACAATGGTATACTACTAGAGTTAAAAGACTAAAGAGCAAGGAAATAGGAGTTAGTTACAATGGTTAAAAAAATTTGTGCGCAAAAAAAGCCAAATAGGTCACGCCAATCTAGAAATAGTGTATGAGCAGATAATAAAAGCATGGATTGGGAAATTAAGCCTGATATAACTCAAAAGTCATTTAAAAATCTTATCATTCCATATAGATCTAGAAATCTAGATGGAACGGAAGATGATTATTTGTTTACGGATCAGAGTAACATTGATGATAAGAATGAAACAGAATTCGATGATGTACTTGAAAATATAGCTGATGACAAATCTGATGAGCCTTAACCATTGTAACTAACTCCTATTTACTTGCTCTTTAGTCTTTTAACTCTAGTAGAGAGAGAGAGAGAGAGAGAGAGAGAGAGAGAGAGAGAGAGTATACAATTGTTCAAAAGGTTGGTATAATAATTTGAATAAACTACTTCAAAAGAGGAAAGCATTGCACATGTACTTTTCAGGTTTAAGCGGCGAAGATAAAAAATTTAATAAAGGCAGTTTAATCATCAAATCATTATTAAATCGCACTTACCTTAAGATGTTAATGGTAGATTCCTCTAAACGAGATGTAACAGTCTATTTTAAATGTGATCAATCTTTCGTTTGTTAAAGATTTCATTGAAATTTCTTTCTTTTACTTTTTTTTTTTTTTGAAATTTCCATCGAAAATTTCAAGTTTTTAAATCGCCAAGAAATACTGCTACTCCGCCAGCATGATTTATTATTATATTTATGCCTTTAAAATCTTCATAATTGATTTTTTTCAATTCATTTGAGAGAGAGAATTACTACTTTTTATACTTTTCGCAGTGTATTGCATAGAATTTATAAATATGAACACAAAATCCTTAACTCACAAAGTTACGAATTATAACTAGTAATAGAATTAGTACCAAAATTTATAATATTTCGTAGAGTTATTTTAAGTTCACGTAACAATTACGCATTCCAAGTATGATATTGTAATCGTCAAACGTGCCAATCTATTAAAAACGTCAGAAAAATTCGGATTACATTTTGTTTTTCCCTAGAACCATATCATTTCTCATTAGAAAATTTTAGTAATGAAAGTTCATTCGGTATGTCATTCCCATTATATATATATATATATATATATATATATATATATATATATATATAACAGTACGGGATCATGACAGGCTTGTCATAATTTCTAGCTAAGTGCCTCTGAAGATCCACTGTAAAGAAGGGCTATTGCTCGTTTAATCTGTCGTTGCTCAAAGTCTTCAGGCTGGCCTGGTGCAGAAGTTTGGAGAGGGAGGTATCTACTCGGGAGTCGTCCTCGTCACTTGATAATGGTTCAAATTACGGAATCAGTCACCAATAGCAGTGGTATTGATCTATAATGCAACGTACAGAAACACTCCCTTACCCGTCATATAACACGCACCCGTACATTTCTATGCTATTTTGTATGTTAAAAGTGCGCTGTATTTGCCGGAATATACAATCTATTTGAAAGCGACATGTGCTTGTCTAAAAATGATATTTGTACATTAAAACGATTACTTTTACGTAATTGCTGACGAATCACATTGACAAATCCAATAAATATTGATGCAGCCATGCAGTATTAAATGTTATATAACACGTAATATTATAAATATTAACAGAAAATCGTCAGTTTTGGATTTTTCTTAAAGGTTTTATTCATAAAAAAGCCATACAATTAATACTATTACACATTTATCTAGTTTAGTTTCGATCTTTCTCTTTCCTTCATAATATTTAGGAGCATATATAATGTGTGGGCATGCATTCTTAACTTAAATGTATTACTTACATAAAAAAAATGGAAATATTTATAGGCAATTTGAAGTGAAATAAACTAGAAGATGAAACACTGAATTGTGTAATTTAGTATAGTGAAACATACATATAATGTTATATAAAATTAAACAGAAAATAATGAAATTATTGAATTTAAATCATGCATTAATGAACATTTCCTATTTTACAGTTAGATGTAAATATCAATGGAGTAAATCAATGCTAATATTTAAAATTCTATCATTCTAAAACTTCAAAGTATCCATGCTTTTTTTAATATTTCAGAAATATGAGATAATTTATTTTGTAATAATTTAATTCTAATTAAGTGTAGCATAGAATTTTTAAATAAATTTGTTAAAATATTGATTTTTATCAAAAGTGTTTAAATTAAATTATGTTTTTAAAATAATCACTCTCAACAATAATGACGGAAGGAAAATCTCATCACATTACACTCATAATTATAATTATTTTCTAGGAGTTATTTACTTAGTTGTCCCGGAGATTAAAAAATTTTTATATATAGATTAAAAATTTTTATTTAAATTTTGAAAACTTCTATTTATATTGCTATGTTTCTTTAAGCTTATTCAGTAAACTGATTAACTTCTGCTCTCAAAATAAATGGGTTTCTATAATCATTGCAATTTTCACATTTTATTTTTTTATCTCATTTGCATTCAAAAATCTCATTTTCCGATTTCAGAAATGTAAATATATGTAATTAGTATTTCGCTCAGCATTTTTAAGGAAGCCTGTTAAGATTCGCCATCATATTTTCCTACATAAAATCAGTTATATATAAATTTATTCACTATATCAAAATGCTTTTGAAAGAGAATTTTTTTTAGAAAAAAACCCCACGATTTATTATTTTACTTTTTCAAATTAACACGTTCAAGTTTTTGCATTTAAAAAGGACAAAAACGTAAGTGAAATGAGAATCTTTTTATGTATAATATTTCCTTTTTTAGCTGCTATAGGTTGAGGTCTCGGGATATTTTTAGTGATAAAAGTTATTTACTAAAGTCAAAGAATAACTGACTTAATAGGTAACTATTTCTTTCATTAAATCTCTATGAGAAAACTCAACATTTTTAATAAGAAATTAATACAATTTAATTAAGTAATTAATATAAAAATATTTTGAAAATCTGAATGGTTTCAAAATTATAATAAATGAAAATTAAGAAAATCCATATATACGTATAAATTTCTAGTTCAAATTTTCAGTCGTTAATAAAATAGTTTCTATTCATTCATTCAAATTCAAATACATTTTTTAAAACTTGTAGTGGATGACATTTGCTGTTAATACAGTTTTTTTCAAACATTTATTAATTAAATTGAAAAATGAATAAATAGTAACTAACAATAATAGTTCAACAGCATATATAGAAAGGAACATCGTTCGTAGAGCCCCTGTAGCTCAATGGGCAGCGCGTGGGAATTCTAATCCAAAGTTCGTTTGTTCAAATCCCACTTGGATTGGCCTAATTTCTAAGATTGTGATTTTTTTCTTACTACTCTATTTTTTGAATAATTAAATTTAATTAATAAATAAATATTAACAAACAAAAAATAGTCCAACACCCTATATAGAAAGGAAAATGAAAAATTGCAAAGAAAATCGTTTTCTATTTTATCACTTAATATTGTGATTCTGTCATATGTATGTACATGTTTATATTAATTGTGACTATTCAATAAAAAGAAACTAAAATAAAAATTTTCTTTGTTAACCTAAGTTGGAATTTACTTATTTTTTTTTATATTTTACTTGTTTATAACTAAGATATTCCATATATATATATATATATATATATATATATATATATATATTAATCATGAGATAATGGTTTTCTAACCTCAAGTTTACTTTCCGACAAAAATATTTCTAAAAAAAAATCGGTTGAAAATTATTATGACCGCTGCTAATAGCTCTCGTGTTGGTTTTACATGCGACGCTAATAAAACACCCAGAAAAAGACCAATTTCATGGTTCCTATTGGATGTTTCTTCCATTCAGATTTGAAAATGGTGAATAGCTTTATAGAATAGATAGAATTTTTTTTTCTTGACTGGTCTTTAGTGCTATTCTTTATTCCACCTATGAGGTTCATGGAATCCTACTTGTTAACCTCATTCGCGCGATTTATCGCCATAGATGAATTACCTTCTCAGAGAAATTTCAAATTGTGGTAACCTATTTAATATTATTCTTAAGTCAATTGTTAAAATTTCTTGTAATTCGCCAATGGCATGGAATTGCATAAGTACCTATTCATGAGGTAGTGTTGTAGTTCAATACAACAGAAAGGACCTCAATAGTGCTGGCATTGCACAATGTGGTAATTTGGGGAGCAGGTCCAATAATAATTTTCATTATTTTATCTTGATTGGAAATTTTGAGATCTGCTGCCCTAAAGAAATTGAATTTCCTACTAACTCTAGGACAAAAGCAAGGAGGAAATATATGATGGAATCCAGACAAAAGTGATGTGATCCATTTGTGTTCGTATCTATATATTATTGTGAATCTTCAATACCTATTGGGCACTATTCGATTCCTGTAAAAATAATAAAACACGTCATTTCTTGAATATTTCAAAACTCCAGAGTTCCTAGATATTTTGGGGGCTGCGGTAGCCCAGTGGTCCAGGTTTTGGATCATGGCAGGCATGTCATGTGTTCGAGACCAGTACTACTAAACACCCGCTGTGTAAGGGAGCGATGCACGTTAAAGCCGTCGAGAGCTCAAACGTCCTGCCGTTCGTATGGTGTGGTAGTTAGGAGATGGAGGTGCCAGTTCAGGTGTCGTCCTCGTCACTTGACTATGGCTCAAAATTACGTCGCCAAAAGCCCTCGTGTAGCTGAACATTGTGACCTTAATATTCCTTCCATCCCCCTAGATATTTTGAATATCCTAAATCACTATTGATGTCAGTGATTTTGAAATGAAGAAAATTCCTAGTTATGAGAACTGTCAATTACTCAACTGCTTCTTTTTTAAAAATATGACGATATTTTATTTTAGTGTAATACTTCATGGACTGAGTTTGTTCTTTTAAGTAATTGTCGTATTCTTATATTGTACAGTAAAATGTTTCTTAAATTATCAAATGCTTGCTATTTCCTTTCATTTATTTATTTTTTCATTTTTTGTTATTATTAAAATAAGGTTTTATTGGGTTTTTGTTTCCAGGAACTTTCATTAGAGCTGGTTTCAGTTAACTGCAAAATTTTTTCTGACTTTATTCAGGTAATTTAAAAACAAAAATCAGTATAATTTGTTCTAGAATAAGGCATTTTAAAATTTTAATTAAATTATAGTTTTACTTTTGGGAACTATAATACATTCAATCTCATTCTAAAAACCGTTTTAATCCATTTCCTAAAATATATATATATTCTATATCCCAAATGTAAAAAATTCGTATAATTTTGAGCGCAAGGAATTTTCTTGGATTTTCCTCGTATTGAAAACGTTCAACTATCGTTTAATCTACTTGGAACTCTTTTTTTTTAAAAATTAAAAACCCTACATTGACAAATTTTAACAAATGATGCACCTGGGAATTATTTTTTAATAGACAAGCATGCGATTTTTTTTCAGGATTGCTTATTACTTTTGTGTAAGTTAATTTCTTGCGTAAGAATTTAGGCTTTGTACTATTGAAAAAAAAATGTCAACTTGTTTCTTATTAACCCTTTACGAATTTTCTCTGTGCATTATTATCTCTAGAAATATATATTTCCACATTGTAATTATCTTTAATGCTTCAGTTTTATCATTTATCCGAATGGGTCATTCAGAAGAAAGGGAGTTTACAGTAGATGCAATTCTTTACCCATTCAGTATTAAATAATTCTTGTTATCTACTTTTCGAAATAGTAAATCTAATATATTTATTGAAGAATAAAAAAGTATCAATAAAATAAATGCCTTTACACAGATGATTGTGCTTAAGAATGAAAATGCACAATATCGCAGAAGACTGTAGAATTACAAAAATGATTTATACCAGACCTTTAGATAATTTCTGACATAATATCACTCATAACTTAATTTAGAAAATTGTATTTGTTATTTTTTTAGAGTTAAAGAACAATAAAATTGAGGTTGTGGAAGAAAGATAAAAACTATTTGACTGATGTGTGCCCCTTTTCAATACACTAGTGTCTTAAATATGAGTATCACAAACTCTATTAAAATGGAAGCACATTTTTTTAAAAAAAATCTTCTTTCAGAAGTCACGAAAAAAAGTAATCACTTTTGCAGGTTTTCAATTTAATGCATAATCTGTAATTCTTGGTACTCCAAAACATCACAATTGAGAGTTCTAATGATAAATTGGATACTGAAAGAAATTCAATTTATCCATTATTTTTAGTGACACAATTTAATTGAAATTGTAAATGCAAATAACACAATTTTAAATGTATTATTCAGAAAAACCTATACATGTATAACTCAATACATATTCAAAGTAAGTTGGATATTTGGCATTACATCATTCTAGATGAAGAGCAAATTTAGGATTGTATAATGATAAGTTACAAAACTTTATGTACAGCACAAATCGCTTGGAAAGGCTTGATTCATATGTTCTAATAATTACTATTTAAAATGTGTATGTATTGCACCTAAATGATCTCTAAATACCGATTTAACAACACTATAATAGTTCAAATGAATTCAGCAATACAAACATGTTTTTTTAAAGTTTAATTAATTTTTAAATCAATAGAGTTTTTTTAAAGAACCAATGGTTTTTTGTATAGTATTAAATTGTTTACACTAATTAGTTTCCCTTGAGAAGTCTTAAATAACACATTTCCATAGGAATAATTATGTACCTCGTATGTTTACATAAACTTATACCAAATGAATCCAATAATTTATATTGTCGAGATTAAAATATGATCGTGGGATATATCATTACATTACTCCACATTAGCTCATTATGCTTTCTATAATAATGTGTTGAGTCAGTGCTTCTCAAATTTTCAATATTTCCAACCCAATATTCAATCATAATTTTATCGCCTCCCCCCCCCATACAATAACAGTGTATTGAATTCAACTATACTATACTTTGACGCTAAAGCTGCAATACGGCTTTAATCTCTTAAGTTCCACCGACGTATATAAACATCTCATGCTCATCCAGTACATTGATTGCCACGGACGTATATATACGTCTTTCCGAAATATGACTTTTTCAGTGTACAGCTATCCATAAAACTATTCCGAAAGCTTTGGAGTGCAATAAAAGGGCCTTGACAGGGTTTGTGATAGATTTAATTATTTCAGGGGATTTGCTTATTTATTCTTTTTCCAGCCCCCCAATACACCTCATGCGCTCACCTACCTGTTAATAAACGATGGGATTGCGCAGCGAATCACGTAATTTTTAATTTGAATTTAAGGGACTAATTATAAACCGTACAAATTATTAAGATAAGTATTAATTTTTGTATGTAATTTTGCATACGACAAGACTTTGGGGGGGGGGGTCAGTGGTAATTATTAAACTTGTTCTTAACTTGGTAGTTACCTTATATTCTAAATTTAGTTCTTAAATTAATTATAAAATACACTGTGCTGGTACTGATATATTTATAAGTGTATTATATCAATGTAAACGTGCTTTTTTACTTTTTAGTATGTCAGAATATATTTTAATTGTTTATTTTGAGTAAATTAATCATTTTTTAAATAATATTTTGTTTTCGATTTCCCAATATACTCGCTCCCCCCTCATAGGGTTATCACAACCCCCTAGGGGTCGCACCTCACAGTTTGAGAAACGGTTGTGTTAAGTTGTAAATTAAAATTATTTTTAATTCTAAATTTTTATTTTAAACAAAAATAATCTTATTTAATAAACATAAAGGTAATAAAAATATTTGTAAGAGCTCAAAATTAAAATACAGAATTAATTTTAAGAAGTTTTAAATTGAGTTTATTATCAGCAGTCTAGAAGAATTAAGTCGTGTCGCAGTAAAAATAAAAGTGACTGCTTAAAATGATCTTATTTTTATTTATTTTATTTCTACATACGGGGAAAAAACAACTCACTTGTAAATAATTACTGCACTTAATATTTTATAACATTCCTCTACCTAATGCAATACTGTAATGAGCACAAAATAAAGAAAAAATAATTGGAATACTTAGAAAATGGTTGCACGCGGTTTAATCTTCAAACTGCATACAAGTAAAAATAGACAAAGAGAATCAAGGGAAATAAAAATTAAAATAGTGGTGGAAGGGGGAAGACAGATTTTTTTAAGCTTTTTATTTTAGTTAAATGTGTCAGCTTTCGATGTAGAGAGTATTTTGGAGGAAATGATTATTTTTTCAAAAACACTTCTTTTTTACTAGAAAAAGCATTTCCTAAGGGGAAAGAAAATGAGACGTTTCTTTCAGTAAATTAGAGGGAGCATACTTATAGAAATAAAAATTCTATGACGATTAAAAGTTTCTATTTGCAGTCACTTGATCATGTTAATGGAATATTGATGCTGCTGCGGAAACATACATACATTAAATTATGTTGCTTACAAGTATTTTTAGACACAGCATTTTTGGTTTATTTATTTTTTTTAGAATGTCGAATTTTTAAATCTATTCCTATTGTTATTCAGAAAACACTGATTTTCTCTTTTAAGATTTGCGTAAACTTTTATCGTTTATTATTTATTAGTAATCTGATTTATGTTGAAAAAAGAAATCAATAAATAACATTCACAAAAAGGAATAATTAATTTTCTGTTTTTTCATATTTCTAAGCAAAATTATTTTGAAAAAATGAAAAGTTAATTCAGTTTGAATATTCTTATTGTGGCCTTTCTGTCTCTTCGCTTGTATGTAAGATAAATATTATTTGGAGATTAGGTACATGTGTGCGTTTTATTTTATCCAATGTGCATTTTCATACTATTTCCATCAACTTCTAAAACGTGGTTCTTTTGAAGTAAAAGTTCATTAATTTTAACATATTCAGAAGCCTTATGTATGCTTTTCGTAAAAATAGGATTATTCTATGACAATCTAAGGGCATAAATATTTTTAATATTTTTAGAATGATTAAATTATTATTATTATCTTAAAAGAAATATTCTTCATTCAAGAAAAATTATAATATCTGCAATTCTTTCCAAATTATTATCATTTCCGAGGCAATGTATTGCAGCTCTCCTATTCGTATGATTCTAACTGAAATATAAAAAATAATTTTTATTTTTAATTGTATCTAGAGCTTTACGAACGCCTACATAGTTTTAAAATAATTTAAACTTTATACCTGGGAGAGTATAAGTAATTCAATAAAATCTGAGCCCACTTATGAGTACAGCATGCTAAATTTCAATTTTACAGTCCAATTTGGACCTGGAATAAGGTAAAGCAGTCTCTGTAGATCTAACTGGAAATTCATACTAGAAGATTGAAATAAATAATACAAAAAAAAAATCTGTTCTTCGCCACTCTCGGATATGACATGGAAGTGAAGGGGGAAAAACCCTCCTTTTTTCGATAGTAGTTTCCGGCTATAATTTATGAAGGAACCTTTCTCCTTTCCTATTTCCTTGAGGGTGATGGACTCATCTTCTTGGAACTTCTTCGTAGAAAAGTCTTGCAGAGACCTACTCCGCGTTTCAAGACTTTACGAGATTTCTACATCCGTTTCTTCTCGTCTGAGAAAATTTGCGCACCGAATGGTACTAGGGAATGTGGAGATGGAACAACGGGGCTTACCTTCTTTAATGCCAAAGCAGGAAGGGTGAAGAAATACCTTCACTAATATTTCTTAAAAGAGCTCCCATTTATGGAAGCAGATTTAATACTTGCGGTGTCTTTTAGATTAGCCAAGACATTCTTTCCTACTTCCATGTACCTTTTAGAACTATACACTAAAAACTTTTCTTGGGTGAGGTTTGTTTTTAGCTGTGATAACACCTTGCATTTAGAACTGTGTCTAAATGTATTCTTTGTTGCCGTGTATTTAATTTTAAATGCTTAGATAATTTTAGGCAAATTTTGAAAATATGATTAAATTTTTTATTTCAAAATATTCTTCAGGGTTCCGTATAAGCATAGTTCCTTCCGATTCGAAATATTAAAAACACAGAAAAATACTGAATTTAGCAAATTTGTTCTAATTAAATAATATATCTAACAAAGAAGTGATCATCTCCATCTCTCACAAGTATCACATGTCAGTTTTTGATAAAAGTCGTTTTTATACATTAACCACAATCACTATGAATTTAACGTGCTTCAGTATGTTAACTGTATTTTAGGAATAGGAGGTACACCAATATTAAATTTTAAATTTTGGTACAAAATGATCATCAAAACCGTTCAGCTATTTCCTCGGTTTTTGTTCCAGATAATCTCAACAACCTCTAGTGACTTATACCAGTATTTATATAACTAACTAAAAACGCAAGTGTCTTGAATAATGAATAACATGTGTACATGGTGACTATGAGAAATACTAAAAATACTTAGCCTTAAAATTAAAATAAATAAATAAATAAAATAATTTGCGGGAAAGCTTTCTAAAAATGTATCTAGATTAAATTTTTACAATGTATTCATCTCACTATATATTAATAAATACTATTCCATAAATTTAATTTTTTTCTGTACCAAATGGTACTTAGTAAGCTCCACTTGCTTTAAAAATCCTATTATAAAGTTTCAATTCTGACAAAGATAATATGGATCAATGTGCTTTATACTCTCTTTATCTTAACTTGATGTCAGCAACAGCTATAAGTTACTATGTTTTTTTGGAGAAAATCCATTTCAGTGTCAGTTGCAACGCAGAAATCTACCATAATGTGATCTTCTGTTTCCTTGAATTTATTTCACATTTATTCAAAATGCTTTGAATGCAAGTGAATGATATTTTTTTCCATATTTGATATTTTCTGTGGATGATATTTTTTATAACGTTTTATTTTTATAGTTTGTTGTCCATTTTCTTTTTCAGAGTTTATCAGCTGGAATATCAGGTGAATCTTGTACGTCGTGGGGCTCTAAGTATCCATTGTTCTGTTAGCTTAGTAAATAACGTCGAATATCAATAACGGAAGGAAAAACAATGCTTTCGCTTTAATGTTTATAAGATTATTTTATGTTTTTGTTTTCACTTTTATTTTAGTTTTATATTTAAATTTCTTGAAACAAATTATCACATGGATTTTAAACAGCTCAATTATTAAAAAACGAAAACAAAATTATGTTAATTAAAATTATTACCCTCTAATTTTATTGCTTTTGGTAAATAATAACTCATTAGTAAATTTTTGATTTTAAAAACTTTTCAAAAAGTTTCGAACAGGAACTTCTGTTAGATGGAAAAACTTTTGAATCTAGTATACTTAATAAGGTAAAAACCAGATCCCATTTAAAATGATTAGTACATAGCATGGGCAAATTGGTTGTTGTTGTTGTTGACTAATTCCTCCTGTCTAGCCGCAGGCTAGACCAGGTCCATGAGCCCAAGAGTCCTCAGGAAATCGTACACCAAAAGAGGACTGGAATAGATGTCCTCCCTTTCAAGTCCTGCACAAAACAAAAGATGATCTGGAGTTGCCTGTACAAATTGCATTTAGTACAATTCTCGTAAATTTTCTGGCCTAAGTTAAAGGAAAGGCCTCTAATGTGTCCACTTGCAAGCCTACTAATAGTTGTTTGGACGACTCTATCCGCCTTGATGGAAAGGGCACCACCTGGTGCCTGCCTATTATACCAGGGGTGAGTCGGAGGAGTCTTCCATAGTTCTTGAATCAAAGATTTCGTTTTAGAAAAAATTTCCGAGAAAGTCAAAGTTCTTCTTGACATTAAATTTTTCAGTGACACCTTCCTTGGCTAAAAAAGGTCAGCTGTGTCATTGCCAAAGAGACCAATGTGAGATGGAATCCATTGGAAGTAAATCTCATGTTGCTGGGAAAGTTCTTTAAGATTTTTAAGAATTGAGACCGATGTTTTGTATCCAACATTTATCCAGTCGCTAAGGTGTTGGATAGCACTTCGGCTATCACATAATATCCATATTTCATCAGGAGATGTCATCGTCTTGATGATTCGGAGAGCTTCATCAATGGCAATTAACTCGGATCTAAAAAACAGAACAAAAGTCCGAATTCCTAATTTTGATATTATGAGAACAATTAGGAGCCTTTATAAAGATGCCACTGCCACATGAGTTTTGTTCGTCTTTGCTACCGTCGGTATAAATTTGCATTGCAGTAGCTGGAATTTTGTTAATAATCTCCAATGCTAATTGACGTAAATATTCAGGTGGATCTTGATTTTGGAAGTATGAGCTCCCATTTCTGGTTTAAAATGGACTCTAGGCAATCCCTCCTGAGGGTTAAATACGTTCTTCAAAAATGTTCTTCAATGTCCTGATCTAATAGGTCCATCGCTTGCATTCGAGAGAGAGGACTGTCTCTTTTTTAGTCTGTGTCTGTTTGTCCAGGTTATGAGATATGCAGATGTGCGGTTATAATCTCCGTAACTGTAAAGTTTACAAAAGTACTTTGAAAGCAGTAATTTTCTTCTCAGATCCAAGGGCATGATATCAGCTTCGAAAAGAACTAGATCTGTGGGACAGCTATGTCGCATGCCAGTGATAATTCTAGCAGCGCTTGATTGTACTCGGTCCAGTTTCGCCAAATTAGTACGTGATGCACTGAAATAAATTTGAGAGCCATACTCTAAGACAGGTCTGATCAAAGAGGTTTTTTAATTTTTTTTTTTTTTTCATGAGCTTTTGGGCAAATTGGTAAAACTATAATTAAATAGGGTTTGGGAAAATTATGTTTTTTAAGTTATACAATTTATGTACATTTTGCATTCATAACTATAAGAAGCATCAAACGAATTCTTAAAATGTAGACTTATTTTAGGAAACTCATAAAATTTTCATACAGTCGAGAATAGTTTTGTAAATATGGAAAATTTATTTAATTTTGAGAAACCGGGTATTTTTCTAACCTTGTCATTTAGTTAACCCAAATTCACTGTAGTACAAAAATAAATAAATTTTTTATTTACTTATAAATAAATCGCGAAAAGGTTTATGAAGGCATGTGTAGTTGGCGCGGATTTGTAACTTAATTAGTAACGATGGAATACTTTAAGGATTGGAAGAACCTGTTTTTAGAAATTTTACTTACTCTAGTCCCACATACTCAGAAGTAGAATAGGTGGATGCAGAATTTCTGAAGACCGTAATATTTGATTTTAGGGAATGATAAAATAATTAACTTTCAGCTAGCGCTGCTTTACTAATTAGGAGTTAATAGTAACTATGCAACTGGTAATTTGCCTAAGTATTTTGTAACTATTTGTAAATTATTGTTTATAGTATTTATTTCATCACCATATTGTAAAGTCAAAAGTGCGCTTTCACTGGTATTGGTACTAGTAATTAATTTACTACAATGTAGGTGGATAATTTTTAAACATTAAAATACATACATACAATCTTACATAAACATTTAATATGAATTTGAGTAGATCTTGGTCCTAGGGATCAAGTTATCGCCAACGTGAATATTATGGATATTATCCAATAAAATAAACTCACTATATATACACATGTATATATAAATGATAAAAAATAAACTATATACAATAGGGTTTCGTTTTTAGTTTTAGCAACTGCTATAGACCAGAATTTGGCATGTTTTTTGCTTATTGCAGTGTTTGACTGCATTGACCAAATTACCGATATATACAAAAAGGGAATGTGGAACTCTATACGTGTGATTAATTGAATTCTTATCTTTTGTGTAAAAAGAAAAAGAATTAATGTCAATGGTTAGCATTGAGAGTACTAATTATAAAATAGAATAGGAATGCCTAATCCTACATTTTTTTATTGCATTTTGCTTAAAGAAAATGCTTGTTTGTGAAATTCTTATAAAAAAAATTCCCTTTTTTTCAAATATTTGAACTGAAAAGGTTGCCATACATTTATAATCGTTTTATAATGTATTTAATGCACTATTAAAAACATGTTGCATCATAAACTTGTTACTATAAGTTCGTTTCAATGATAAATGGATTATTAATTAATTACTAATTGCAGTTTCTGATTGTGTGTTCAGTAAATACAAGTTTTTCTCTTATTTCAAAAGATTATTTTATTCTATATGCTTTGTAAAACACATACTAAAATGCTTAAATACTTAACAATAATAATTTTCTAACTGCTAAAATTCTGATTTATATTACTTTGAGAGACACAGTTGAAATGAAAGGTTGAAAACTAATAAATGTTTTCATTCACGACACAGTAGAAGGAACGACTCTTATTTTGGATGCTTTACTATTTTGCAATAATCAATATTTTTTATAACTAATTATGTAACGATTTGTGCTTAAATGACCGATAATTTCGGAATCAAACATTTGTTTGTGATACAAAAATTACAAGTTCTTGTGAAACAAAAAGCCTGATAGCTCTTGCTACTAAAGCTGAAAAGTATTGAGGCAATCAGTGTCAGATTTATATCACCTTAAGAAATTAATTTATCTCTTTTAAAAACTAGTCTAGACATGGGATTACATATTGCAGCGTTTTCTACAGATATGTCCAAAAACCTATCGAATATATTTTTCTTCTAAAAAAACCAAAATTATAAGATTTATCAATTATTGTTTTTTACGGAAGTTCTTTCCCACAACAAAGGAAAATCCGAAAAGATTAAACAACAAGAAACATTTAAGAAATAGTTTTTATTTTATTAAGACACTTTATATATCTTTAATTATACTCTTGCATTTTATAACATACTTTTGGGGTAATATAAAAAAAATGAAAAGAACATAAAAATATTTTTGGAAAGATGCTTCAAAAATTTCATTTTTTATATTTATATTTTCAATGAAACATTTTGAAGTCCATTTATTTTAAAAGTAGTCATTTATATTCTTTATATATACTCTTACTGGCCAATGAATTAGAAATCCAAGATCAATATTTTATTGGACTACTTTTTGCACGGATAACTGCTTGGATTCACTTGGGCATCGAGTCTACATGCTTCTAGAGTGCATTTACAACCACAGAATATCATGCAATAGCTTTACGGCCTTTTAGGTCTTGTAAATTAAATGAAAGAGGAGAGAGTTGCAGGATGCATCTTTTTAGCATATCCCATACATTTTCTATGAAGTTAATATTCAGGCAATGCGGCAACCAGGAAAAGTTTTGGAAATCAGACTGATGCTCAACAAACCAATTTTGAGCACTTCTAGCGCAATGTACATTTAATCATCCATTAAGTAACCGTCACAATCAGTACAAAACGCAACATTGTAGGATTCACTTGATATGCCGGTATACTTTGTGTTACCCTCGAGGAACACCATGCCACCACTTCCTTGCCAGCAGAACATATTCCATATCATGATACTCCCACCAGACCCTTGCACAGTGCGAGTAGAGCCAGACGGATTCATGGCTTCTTGGGGTTCTCCCCAAATTTGACACCTTCCATCAGGGCAAAATAAGGTGTAGTGTGATTCATCCGACTGCGTTATCCATTTCCAATTCTCATAGGCTTTGTGACGACTTACGCGTCGTTTCGTTAACAAGTCCTTTGGGTTCTTTGGGCCAGAATTAATGGCAACTCTTTTCCAACCAAATCCAAGAAACGAGAATTGAAGAGATGTAAATAATATAGGATAAATATAGGATCTTAGAGTAAGCGTGATGGCAATAAGGGCAATGATAGCAAAGTTTATTTTTTATTTTACAAATGCAAGGCCATTGACCATCAGGTCATTAGGCAACGGGCTATCCAATACCTTTTTACAATGCAGTTAAGATAATTCAGTGCAGAGCACTCGTCCAAATGAGCGGCAGTCATGTCTTGTCCAGTGTCACACAAAACGCAGATAGGTGAAGTCACTAAATTAAAACGAAACAGATTAGCACAAAGGCAGTGTAATGGTATCTAAAGGTAGTGTAAAGGAATGTTCGACAATTAAGGTGCGTTGTGGTATTGGCTGAGTATTAAAGTTCGTTATTCAAGATTTAAGTTCTACGTGTCGTGGATAAACTTATTAGTGTTCGACTAGAAGTTAGTCGTCTCAAGCTGCATACAATTGCAGATAAAGACAAGTAGCATTACAGAATAATATAAGGTAGGATTGATTACTTACTATAATTCTATTTGAAGATTAGGCGGTTCAATTATTGATATATGTCTGTATTATATTGTGTGCTGCGCATTGTTTCATAGTACATTCTCCTATTAAGTAGTTATATTATATTTGTTCAAAGTTTAAGTTTAATATCTTAATAAAGTCATATTAAGATAATGTTTGAGTCTAGTTCTTACGTTAATCCTACACCTCTAGCTCACGCTGTACTTCCAAGAGGAGGTACATCACAGCTTCTTTCCCGACACCACAGCAAACGAATATTTGCATATCGGGTAGAAATGAATGGTTTTCTCGCGGACACCCGACTATGTATTCCTATTCTCTGCAATTATCTACTCGTGGTACGAGCTGAATCAGAGGAATAGCCTTGGTTGACGATTTGCGTTAATTGAAGCACAGTAAAATCTCTGCTCTGCCGTAAAATTAGCTTGAATTCGTCTACGTCGATCAAACCCTTGAGAAAACTGAGCTCTAACCCAGCAGCTACATCTTCCAGATGACGATAGGTTCTTATACAAACTTTCTAAAACCCTAGATATGGCTGCTTTTGAGAATCCAGTTGAGATTTGTTGTCTTCACAATCGATGCCCCTTCTAAGCAGACACCAAAAATGAGCTATTTTTCAAATAGTGAAAGGTCTGTTGCTTTCCTCATTTTACTTCATTCATCCTGAAAATCACTTTTACACTGAACTTATACCAGCATTCTAACCACGTGCAGCCCACGTCACACACACAAAACTTCATCCCAAGCCAGTATTAAAAAGCATATCTAAAAGGTTTCTAATTCATTGACTAGTGTGTGTATAAGTATATAAAATTGAAAGAGATATTTTTGTGATTAGACAATCTCAAATAAATTTGATGAAAAACAATGGATTTTTAAAAGAATATCTTAGACACCAAAAATCTAACTTGTAGATTTATTATTGGTATTGACAAGTTTAACAAGAATCTGAATGATTTCTTTGAACAACATTATCTGTATTAAGTTTAATATTATTCAAGCTAGTTCCAGAAAATCATCCATTCTTATGCAACCATTCTTCTTATATAGTACTTACTAGAAGTAAGACACTGTGGTCGTAGCAGCATAGAAGGTATGGTCACGAACTTGTCACCTTGAGCCCTAGTGCCACTGAAGACCTGTCGCGATACACATTAAATGTGTCGAGGCTCAAAGAACAGCTGTTGGTGTGGTAGTTTGGAGAAGGGGATACCGGTTCCCAGGAGACCGAGATTCAAATTTATTGCTTCTGTCTCTCCAGATATATCTGGGTTGCTTTTTAGTGTGACTTCAATAAACATTCACTCACTAGCTCAGTTTTCATGAATTTCACTTAGCCGAGACTTAAAATTACGAATTATATTGATAATAATTCAGAGTGCAATGTTTATCTATGTTAAATATTCAGTTAAAAGTAACTAAGCGTTGCTTATTGTAATAAATTAATAAAGTAATAACAAAGGTAGTGTAATTATAGTCTGATACAATATAGTCTCCATTTTTTTACATAACTTAAAAAGTACTTTTTTAAAGTTTTTTTTTTAATTTGCAAGCAATTTTAAACCTTAATGGATAAGTGATATAACGTCATATGTAAGTTGTCAGTAAACAATGTCTCTTCTTTTTTTTATTTAAATTAAATTTGTTATCAACAAGTGAAAGAAATTTTTCATCACTGTAGGAGTCAATGTTTTGATATTTTAATGCAAAAGAACATTACGAATTTAATTTATAAACTGTAACTTCCACTTAAATACTAAAGGTTTTCGTATTCAAATTAAATGAATTCGTATTAAATGAAAAAAAATCTTTATTACTCATTCCTGAGAAAAGTTCTTTATTGAAAAATGAATTCTGAGGAATATTAGTGAAAACTGCAGATGAGGAAGATGCTATTGTGTCTATTTCTATTCGTATTCTATATAAAATGGTAACAAATATTTTGCTAAAATTCAAATTTATGCTTTACGTTTTTGGTAATGAATTTTAATTCCAAATGGAAAAACTAGTAATATTGCATTTCATATTCCATTTAACAATTCATTAAAACTTCATTTAGATCCCAAAAAGTCTAAAAGTGGGCAAACAAACATCATATAACAAACCGGCTGATATTCCTTTTGGAGGTTTCGGATTTGTATTCTCAAATGAGTCATTTGTAATGCGAAATGGTTATAATAAACAAACTACAGCTGTTACCTTCTATAATTGTTGTTAGGGGTATTTTTTTTAAAATTATCCTGAATGATCTACCTTTTGATTAGTTAACCAGAAAAACGTTGTCGTATCTGTTTACATGCTTTTTTAAATTTCTTTTGAGACTATTATCTAACGAAGCACTGTTTTTTTCCCTCTTGTTCTTTCTTTATGCCTGTAAATATCATGAAAATGTCTATTTAAATTATAGATTCCATTAAACCATAACAAGTTTCTTCTAAAAGTAAAAATAAAAACGTTCCGCTTACAGCTCGTGTCAAATCCAATCATTACCTGATTATACTCGATGTAAAAAATAAGACCATGCATTTATATATCGTGTCTAACGTAATTATATTGCAAAAATTTTCCGAAAAAGAAATACTGTATCATAATGAAAAACATGAATATAAGCACCATTACTGAAAGAGATGTATTTTATAAAGGGAGAATTACTTTCGGCTATATTTTTTTATAAATCCTTTAATAAAAAAACTAGAGTACAACTAAATAATACATTGTAGCTGTAATGAATAAACACTATTTCAAAATAGGTTAATTATTATGACTAATTATCTAATTTATGTATACTTATAGTTATACAATTATTCCTAAGAAAGTATATTTTTTGTCATCATATATAATATCGTATGACAAGTTTTTTAACTAGATTTAAATATGAAGTACCAAATAAACTTTGAAGTAGCTAATTAAGTGTAATTTTATTCTTCTAATCTTCGATGAAGTATTATTTAATTTTTTTATATAAATCATAAAATATCAATTGCTATTTTTCCTCTAGTTTTTAAACGTTATACTTATATAGCCTACTTCAAACAACATTGAAGAAAGTATTTAAATATAGTATGCGGCAAAAAAAAAATTCTTCTAAGATGCTACAAGTCGAGATTGCACAGGCCTTTTTGAAGCACTGTGTGTATTCAGAATTATAGTTACTCTTTGTGGATTTTTAGTCTTTCAACCTCTTAATTAATTTTAGTAATTTAGTAATGTAACTACATATAAGGAAAAAAAACACCTGATGGGCTCCTATTTTCATTAAAGGCAGCTTTATGGTTTTGATAACATTAACATTATAATGTGAATTGAGAATTTTTTTATACTGCATTTAAATTCTTAATAGCAGTTTTTGAGTATGATGCATTTTTGCATTTATGTTCATATTTTGCCTAAATCATATTTAATCTTTTGATTACTATAAGAACTTTTCGACGTAAGTTTGGATCTATTAATATAACAAGACATTTTATGTTGAATATTAAGGGAAAAATCTATAGGTACGTAATTTTCATTCCTATAGAATACCGAAAAACATTTTTTTTTTAAAAATGGATTCATGTTTTTTTGTTCTTTTTATCAGCAAAAATAGAAATATTTTAATTTAATGCCAATATAAATGTTTACTTCTCCCTTGTTGCGATCCAACTGGAACTAATTTTTTTCTTTTTGAACAGAAGACAAATGTACTAAAATTTAATTCATAAATTAAAGTACTTTGTTTTAATTGGTAATAATTTTTTATCTTTTCTTTACATTTTTCACAAAATAGTTCACTTTTTCCACATAGTTACTTACTTTTTTCTCAATATTTGCTACGTAAAACATTTTACGTATGTGTAAAGGAGCACTTTGGATTAGAAATAGAATTAAATTAATAAACTGCACAAACATTTTAAAACTATATGTGAACGGATTGTAGAAAAATCAAAACAATTTCGAATGTGTGTGCATTTAAAATGTTGAGATTGTATTAAGCATCTCCTTTTACATACCAACATATTTTTATCACTCAACTAAAAATAAATATAACATTTAGTCAATTCTAGTTTCATCAAACATTTATGTAAAAACTTATTTTCAAAATGAATAAATCAACAAATAAAATTTTAAAGTCTGCTAAGAGGTAAATAAATATGGAAAATACCTAGGTTTTTTCCCTTTTTGTGTCTAAATATGAGAATACCAATGGATGTTAAGGTTGTTAAGAATCTAAGGAGATAAATCTGCATATATGCCTAGACACCAGGTTAGTCTCATGCAAACTGTTAAAACTGCAAGTTTAAAACATTTCAATTGTGTGTCCATTTTTATACTTTATGAAGCCCCGTTTGAAATTTCTTCTTAAATTGCGTAATGAATCTTTCGTTTAAGGGACTTCGTAAGATCCATTTACTCTATGGTACTTGTTTAAAATTTCATTCTCAATTATTCTACTTGTTTTAAGTTTAGATTCAATCGAGTAACAGAAAGAGTAGATTAGTTTTAATAAAATAACATTACCTTTCACATTCTTTACCTTTTTTAGAACTCCTATAATAATTAATCTTCTGTACTTAAGCATAATAAAACATAAATATGTAAGTAATCTTAAAATTATATAATGTATGAGAGAAAAAGAATGAAAAATATTCAATGATTTAAGATAACATTAATAAAATTAAATCTGGGCAAAAAATAAATATAACGGTTATATAATTAAAACTACTTTTGTGTATATTTTATAGTTTTTAAAAGAATTCAAATTTATAACTGTTGAGCTAATGATGAGTATAAAATGTAGAGAGATGAGTGTTACAATGAGTGCTCAGTCGTTAAAAGCTATATTTACAACTAATGAGATTGTTATACATTATGAAATAATTATTATATGTTTTTAGTATAAAATGAAAATGTATTTTACCTTAATTAGTAAAAGTAGCAATGGCGCTGTTAAAATAAAGTTCTGTGAAAGTTTAAGAGTATTATTACTAGTTTTATAAACGGCATTTTTATTTCTCATAAATTCATTTTCTTCTTTATCGATACATGCATATGATAACTTAAATTTTTTATTTTACTTGAATTGAAAACAAAGAGTTTTAGATGATTTTAAAATGAATAAGTTGTATATAAGCCAATCTCTAAATTTACTTTTTGCGGAATGCATATATTTACAAACAACTGAAGGATTGTATATCCAAAGACCGATTGTTTCAGATCTGGATGTTGGTGCTAGGGGAACGACGCCTAAGACGCAAAATGGGCCAGCCCGGAGGATAAAAGTTATTTTGTGCAGCTGGCCAAAAGCTATTTACCGGATATTCTTCATCAAAGTTGAGCTAGGATTGTTGTTTCACTCCCATTGCGGTTAAAGTCACGTCAAACTGCAATAACTCCGACCAACGGCTATTGATCATTGTTTGCGAAACACGTGATCGAAACAAGGGAAAAGGTTTTTCACCATCACTGTATCGATTGGCCACTGCCACATGGCAAAAAAAAAGCATTTGTATGAAAAAACTGGACCAACATGTATTCGAGACATAAACAATCCCACCACCATTCCAAAAGGGAAACCCGAAATGTTTCATCTCACTTCCGATGTCGGTGGCCTTGGTATTTGGGGAAGTGCTTAAAAAAGAATAACTTTTTAAACTTTTCTCCAGATTTTTGAAAATTCTTCTATTGAAATAAATGTGTACTCTAGATGCATGTACTGTTTTTAAATAAGAGGTTAAGGGGAAAGAAAGATAGATGAAAGGAGAGGGGAGAAGAGGGAAAGCGAGTGTCTTGATTGGTGAAAAAAGTTTATCTGCACTGTTCAAGCTGACTGCTTTAAACACAATGAGAATGAAAATGTACAACTGATTTTTATGCTGTAATTTTAATAGATCTACATTTTTTCTCTAAAAATATAAGAGAAAACTACAGTGATGCCCAATTTTTTGTTTTCACATCTAGTTTTTTTATTATTCTTTTTCTTTGGTTTATTTTATTCTTTTGTGTATGATATGACTATTTTCATGTGGTCCCAATAGCTTAATAGTCAAGAGCCTTTGCCACTTGTCATCGGCTCAAAATGACGAGGTTCGCTGCCAATAGCTGCTTTATAGTACGACACAAGCACTCACTCACACACTCATGCCTGAGTTGGATTTGGCAAAAAATTTTACTTAAATTTAAATTTTTGTAAAAACTGTAAATGAGAAGAAAACTTCATTCACTTATTTTAAATAAATCCTTACAGGTTTCAGTCAAATATATTGGTTTTAAAAGCAAGTAAGCAAATGAAACTATCTAACATTCAAATAATTCACCAATGTTATGGGCAATTAAAATGAACCTTAAAATAATTTTAAAATTCCTTTAAAGCTTAACTGCAGATTTTTTTATATAATAAATGTTTTAATTCATTTTATTTTCGCCACAACGGCATAGCTGCTTATATTATTGCTTATATTATTTATATAGTTAGTTATGATTCGGTGTCATCCTGTAAGGAAAGATTTTCGACTTCAAATATATACAGCATAATTTGTACTTACCGGATCTGTTGAATTATTCAAGTATTTGAACCATTTGTGATGAAATGATAATATGTTACTGATAGTGAAGGGTTCCAAGTTGTCAGCAAATAGCTGGGCACTAACTGAATTAATAACGTTTGTTTAGGTGAACATATCAACTAATTGTTAATTACTACTGCTAGTAACATGAGCTAACTGCTCGATTCAAATTTACATTAACGATTTGCGGTTAGGCTGTTTTTAAAATCAATTCACATGCGGGGGATGTGAAATGAATTCATTTTTAATAATTATGTCTATAATAATTAAAACCATAAATATTGTAAAAAGATTTTCAGGGGGAAATATATGGAGGAAGAATGATTTTTCATGAAACGTTTAAGTACGAATTATAAATATAGTTTTTATAGTGGTTGTATTTTGGTGGAATTATACTAACAACATGTTTATATTAACTATAAAATTTAATATTAACTTTATTATTAATTATATTAAAATTAATCTAATTAAGCATTACTACATTCAAAATAATTTATTATTTATATCTAGAATTATTTAATATTAACTATTACTAGAATGTTTTTATTGTTCCAAAATTAATAAATGTCAGCTGAGATCCATATAAATAATTTTATTATAAACCTTGGTATAAACATTACTCTATACCTTGTTTCATAGAGAGTTTTAAGTTTACCATGATATGCTTTCTGGCTTGATTCCAGTTTTAAAATAGCTTTTTGTATGATATCTCTAGCCAGACGCGTATCGATTATATAGTGAAAAGTGTACGCTCAGCTAAACACGTCCATCTCATACTAGAAGGATCGCCTTTCATATCAAAAGTTTCAGACAGAATATATTTGATATTAATCTCCTACTACATGCAATATATTAAAAACTACTTTAAAACTCTTCTAAGGAATGAAATGGTATCTATATGCTTAAAAATAAGGAATAAGATCACGAAACTACTCGCTTGATCCTTATTTTTGATTTTTTTTATATTTAAAAACATACCAAAACGTTGACAAAGTAATATCCTTTCAGAAAGTAACAGCTCATGTAAATCGTTAAAATTTGTTACTGAATTATCTATTTCAATAATAACACTGTCAGTTTTGACAGCAATAAAAAAATACTATAAACTAAGAAAATCTCTAGAGGTAATTCCAACTACAACACATGAAAGACGGAGAAACCTAAAGTGACTGTAAGTGATGGCAGGATTACGTGACTCAAATGGTTTTTTTATATGTTAACCTGACTTCCGACCGATCTCTTGGGTGATTACACTCCCAAGCAATCCACTTGAGGACCGAGTGAAACGCTTTCATTGCATTTAAGGGTGCTTTATAATAATTACACTTTCGAAAAGAAGTAAAAAAATATATATATCTAGACCCGGTTAGATTTTTTCGTTGAGAGGTTTCGAAATAGAAGTACCTTCAAATCCTTCTTAAGAGGAAATGTTACTTGTTTGGATTAAACTGATATGTGTAGACTACTCATACACATTCCAGTATCTAGAGGTTGAATAAGCTGTTATTTTTGGGATATCACTTTAGAGTACCTACGTTAAAAGCCAATGAATGTACAGCGTTTCTCACTGGAGGCCGTTTTTGTTTTAAGCTAAATATGAAATTCTATAAAATCTAGTAACATTAAGTTACAGATATGGTACTGAGAAATGACACAGTAACTTATAATTAAAAAAGAGCTGTAATTTGAGGTAGCGTTACTGAAAAAAAAATTCCTGTGCTGAATGAAGATTATGCGTTATATCGTAATGGTCCCTTTCAATAAAATGTGTTTATATATATATATATATATATATATATATATATATATATATATATATATATTAGATATATTTTTTTTCCCCATTTTGGTTGATTTTACAAGCTCTTCTCCCAATTTTATTTCCTAACTATTAATAACACAGCTATGTTAATGCAATTATGAGGTAAAAATGAAACAAATTAAGATTTTTGTCCAGTATGCTCGCAAACACCAGCTCCTCTTACTTCAAATATTATCAAACACATCAACAAAAATATTTCACTTTTAGTAAAATACAACCGATATATCAAGTAGTATTTTTTTAGAAAACATTGTATAAAATTTTAATTTATCCTTTAGAATAATTCCTAATTCAAACGACTCCAAAAATATTTCACTACCAATTGCAACCTGTCTAAGTTTGTAGCAAACTGTGAGATATCTCTCAATTGGCAGTGAATGGATTGAATAAATTATATTATTATTGAAATAATTATCTTTACCTTTTACATTATACCAAAATAGTATTTCAAATACATCAAAAGAGTTGAATCGAAAACAAGTGTGTGAAGAGTAGAATTTTTTTGTGCAATCCGCATGAACTAAAGGCGAAATGCAATTTCTACCTTGCTGAAGTATCCGTAATTCGCAATATTACAGTGAAATTATGCTTCATTAATTGCAGTTAATACAATATGTGATGCTGTTAGAATATATATTTAGTCTATCTTTTTCTATGAATCACATTTGTTTCAAAGGGCACGTCTGACAAGAGGCATGCTGTCTAAGAAGCATGTTGTGACATGAGGCATGTCCCTGTCTAAGATTTGACTTTAAACAGTGTGTTTTAAACAGTTTCCAGCATATTTGGAATTATTTACCGTTGTTTAGGTAATTACTTTTTAAGAACATATAAAAAATTTGTTTCATTGGAGTTTTTAATACGTTACCTACATTTGATTGCATATAAATATTCATTTTCTTAATTTTATGATTATAGGAACATTATACATGCGTATTGGAGAAAAAATCCATTAGAAAGGGAATCAACTTGAGGACTCTTTGATCTGTTTCAAATATATTTACGAATTTATAGAACAAAAAAACATTAAAAGCCCCTACGCTAATGGAATGTCTATGAAGATATACTGCGTTTATTTTTAGCCTATGGCAGCACCTGTTATTTTTTTTGTGATATATTTTCCATTTAACAACTTTTGAAATAAAAAGGAAAGGAAGTTGCAGGAAGTTACTGTATATTTTAAATGACTCACCAGCAGATATGTGAATTAAGTGGCTGGGAGCCACCAAGGGCCCTCTAGCGCCAGTAAGGGGCCCCTGGCTTGAGGAATTCCAGTTATAAATATTACGTACAACAAACAGATCTTGAGCCGATATTCCAACCCCAATGATTTCCAAGGATTTGAATCGTTTTTGCAGCCCTAGCCATCTTTCTTCCGTGTATCTATATTGTAATATGTACAATATTTTCGCATACGTTTTTGTACAAATTTTATTCCGAACAAACAAATACTACTTAATTCAAACAAGTTCGTTTTTATTTCACAACCGTGATTAGTTATTTTCGGATACATCTTACACCAGTGCTTCTCAAACTTTCAACACTGGCCCCCTTTTCAATCACAATTTTTATCGCTCCCCCCTATACATTTATAATGTACTGAATGCAATAATAATGCACTTTGACGCTAAAATAACAATCTTTATTATAAACCGCACACATTCATGACATAAGTATTACATTTTGTATATGTTACTTTTGAGCAAATAAAACTTTTAAGTAATAAAATAAGATGGTGGCTGCTTAAAAGACAAAATATACATAACTCTCTCTCTCAGCTAAATATAGAAAAAAAACTCAGAGGGTCAATTTCTAATCATAAGCATTCCTTTGAAAAACTTTGCTCTGTAACACAAGTCCATGGAAGTCGCTAATACTTATTAAACTTGTTCTTAATTTAGTATTAATTAATTAGTAATAAAATACACTGTGCAACGTGCAACACTGATACATTAAAAGCATACCGGCTGAAGTACCCACTCTTTGCACGAGTTCATTTAAAAGAAAATAAAACATTACTGATGTAATCGCTGAATTGTAAGGATAGTAAAACCAAGGCCTCGATAATGTTTACAAAAATGTAAAATGGTTTTTTTTAAATGATTGCTCAAGTTATAATTAGTTTTAAGAGAACTGTAATTTTAAGCCTCACAGAATTAGCATTTAGAATTGATGTTGAATAATGAACAATAATATAAAATTCCGATGAAGAATAATTGTATTATTTTTAATATTTAAAGCGAAAAGACTTCAACATGTTTTAACCCTGGAGCAGGCACGCACTCGATACTAATGGTCGAGCGGGGTTATTGAGTCACTCCAATCAATTTTTTATAATTATTTTTATAGTACACAATAAAAATCGTAATTCCAGTGAATAATTTAACTAAGAGAAAATATACTCACCTACTTTTAAGGACACAGAAACTATTTCTAAAAAAAGCTATCACACCGGGAACTCAGTCAAAACAAGTACCTTAAGATTGTAAAAGAAACGTTTTTCACTCCCAAAAAAGAAGGAGATATGTGACAAATATATTTTAGTTCACGTTTAGACTGTCAAACAGGAGGATAGTGTCAGGGTCATTGGTAATAATTAAAAAGTTTTGCTAGAATTACCGATTTCGTGCACTCTGTGTTCGGCGTGACCACCCCTGGATTAAAAGTGTATTTATTACAATATGGATGTTCTAAAAAATTGGTAAAACGTTTTTCATTATGCTTTATATGTAAGGGAATACTCATAAAAATAAATCTTGGCCTAGTAATCCTTCAAAGTGCTCTTTGTGCTTTTCCAAAAATCCTAAAAAAATATTTTTACAAGAAAAAAAGCGCAGCAGAAATAGTTTATTTTCAACTTCCCTAATTGAAAAATAACAAATACGTAAGAGCAGTGACGTAACTAACCATACAAGTAAGTTCGAAAGTCAAACCGCAGAAAATACATTCTGCTGCCTACAGTTAATGTACAATATTTCAATAATATAACAGTGATGAATTTTTTTTATCTCTCTACAATTTTTTGATTATGGGTCTGGATTTGTATTTTCTCTGAAAGAGTAGTATTTTAGATTTGAAAAGAAAACATATGACGTTTTCTTGATGACGTAATATCGCAAATGATATATATAAATTATATCAGTGTAAATGTGTATTTTTTTATTATGTCAGAAAGTATTTTGTTTTACTTCATTACAGTAAAGGATTTTTTTTGTCTTTTATTTTCGGTATGTTTGCGCCCCCCTTGTAGGTTTATCGCCCCCCGGGGGGCGCGCCCCACAGTTTGAGAAACACTGTCTTACACAATTGTAAAAAAAATCCTGACACCAGGAAAAAAAATTGATGTAGACTAATGAAACTTTGTCAATACATTTGTCTAGGTAATGTATTTAATTGATTTAAGTTTCAAGTTCATAGATTAATATAAGCATAAGAGCCATTTCAAATATGAAAAAATGGTACATTAAAAATTGGTGTAACTACTAGAATTCTAAATTCAAACGTGCATGCAATGCGTCGTACAAGTAAGGGTATCAGTCTGTGGGATGGAATTAAATGCCTGTTGCTCTTGGTCGGTACATTTTAGATTGTTTAATTCTAATTGTGGATGACTCTGTCGTTGACGTCCAATCATGTCTTATTAGTGTTCGATTGGAGAAAGATCTGGGGATATAATAGGGAAAGTAGCACATTGTCCCAATATAGAGCATGTTGGGGTAAAACAGGGTATGAGGGAGCACATCATTCGGTTGGAAAACACCCCTTGATGATGTTTATAAATAAAAGTACAACCAACAGTTTGAATCACCAGACTGACAGATGTTTGCAGTCAGGGTATGCTCAAGCCAGATCATAACTCAAACCTTCTTCTAACCAATATTCAGCCATCGTTGTCACCAAGTCAGAAACAGCTTTGATCGAAGAACACAACACATCCACCCTCCAAGGATCTCTAGCGTGACGTCATTGAAGTCGCAGATGTTAATGATTTATAGCTAAGGGTATGGACGCTACAGTACATCTGGCTGGGAGCTAATTCTCGAATGATGGATTTGTTACTGCCAGTCTAGGGCCAAGAAAAAATAAGCAGTAATTTCTAGATGCACTATGATGTTTCGCAACTATGTGTTAAATACGTCGTCAGTGGTGATCCATGCATGGTTAGACCCTAGTTTTCTTGAGGTAGTGCTTTCTTGGGGGACCACTGCAGCCGAAAAGTATGCGTAGTGGATACATTCCTGCCAAATATTCAAACAAAATCCAAGAAAGAAAATCCACCATTTTTTTAGTTATATTATACTACCTCGTTCATACTCGGCGATCTGCTAATAATAGCTTCTTTATCGTCTTTAAAGTTGCTTTGTACAAACATCAACTCACTACGTCAAGTCTGAAACATAATTAATACTGACTAACTTTATAGCGTATATTTATACACTTGATTATCACCCTCAAACTAGCACAAGTAGCGTCACACTTATGTTCCTAACGCAAAATTTGAATCAGTCGTCTTTCAGAGGCTTAGACTCTTACCAAATTTTGTTGACATAGGGCAACTCTTTCTTGGTGATGAGATTTTTATTTCCATCAGTGCTTTTTACTAATGAATATAAATTTAAAAGAAAGAGTTACGTGGTAAAAGATATGTCTAGTTCAGAGCAAACTATTTCAAGCTAGTTGAATTTAGGCATGAATAGCAAGACAGATATTAATAAAAACGTGGCCTTGTTTGTAAATTCGTGAAACAAATGAGAGGGGGGGAAGGACCACAACTCTCAAGGTAACTTCCCTTTTGAAACAGATGGACAAATATGAAGCTTCCCGAATGACCATGATTTAGAATACTATACTCTCCGAAAAATAAATACTACTAGCAAATCATTGCAAAATAAGTTAAGTGGGAATTACTAAAAGGAGACTTAGTTTACTAACATCTCTAGAAAATTATAACAAAAATTTCAGAAATGAATTTTGAAAAATCGAACAAGGGGCAACTGAATTATCAAAGCTCTCGTTTGAAAAGGAAGCTGAAAGAGCTTGCAGGCCACGAAAGAGAAATTATTTTCAGTGAAAGTAAGAATTCGGTTATATGAAATTTTGAAAGAAGGGAAAAAATTCAGTCATTTTCGAAGCGAAGTCATTTTATGTCGTATACGATAAAGCACGAGCAGAACTATCCCGAAGATCTGTGATTTATTTAACTGCTAAAGAGTACTTTACTATACTTTTGACGAAGGATTATTATCTATAATTAAGAAAGCTACACAAAAGCTATAGGAACAATGAAGATATTGAATCTTTTAATTTTGATGATATGAATTAGATTACCATGCTAAAAGAGAAAAAGATACAATGAAGATTCTACTAAGAATTGAACGAGTTGCAAGAGAAATTCTAAAATAGGTCCCTTAAAGTTGAGATACTTTTGAAAATATTTTTATAATCCCAGTATTTTGAATGCATCAGGTGAGAGTTCTTTTACAGTTTTCAAGTGTGTTAAAAATTATTTAAGAAGCATAATGAGAGATAATACAAAATTGAATAGCATGACCATATTATATACAGAACAAGATATTTTGGGCAAAATAAATACGGCAGGAATAAATGATGAATTTGCCAAAGAGAAATCAAGAAGAAAAGTTGTATAGCAACGTTGTAAGCTCTTTAGTAAAGTTAAAAATTTTTTTTAAAGTTTTAAATTCAATTAAGATTTTTAATTAGTCTTTGAGTTTTATTATTAATAATATATTTTATTTTGAGAATTTAAGGTGAGCGAATCTTTTCACTATTTTAATTTTTCGTGTCTTGAGACATGGGCCTCAAACCTTTTATCTATAGGAGCATCCACCTATATTAATACGCTTTTCTACTTACCAGTCATCTATATTTATTATACCAGTCTGAATGAGTACATGCATAATTTTTTTAAAACGATATGGTCTTTGCGTATTTCTCATCAGCCTCAAACTATTTAAACATCAAGAAAATAAGAATCTTTAAATGATCAACAGAATATTTTTCATCTACAGAAGTTCCGACCTGAGAAACTTTTGAATTTAAAACTAATAAAAAAACGAATAAAAATAGAAGTCTAAATACTTCAGCAATCAAATTAATATCGGACAATAAAGGGAATAAATATCTGTGTCCAAGAATTAAAAATGGGCATATTTTGGTTGTAAATCTAGATAAATACTATTAGTTAATTATGATATAAATTAGAATAAACAACTTAAAAAACGATATAAACTATTACATATGAAACAAAAAAGATGAGACGGTTCCATAATCTATAAAAACATGCCTTTCTCAAAAAAAAATAAATAAAATGAGATAAAGAATTGAAATCGCAAATTCCTAGGCTCTTCCGGCTCCAATTGAACCTAATTCATGCAATCTTTTACCCTATGGTTAGTTATTTTAAAGAACATATCTTTATCTTCAAGAATATGTTGAATTCTTTTTTCTTACAGGTATATTTCAGTCTGTCTCCTGACCGTTTTAGATCAAACCCCCGATGAATATATTCATCGACGTTAGGAACAAAATCAGCATCAATCATCCAGTTCTCTACCTGAATTGCATTTCTTCTTCTGCAGTCATCGAATAAAACTGAACCCATGATACCCCATAAAATAAGCAGTTAAAGAGAATCCACTTTCGCTATATGTAAATTGCAAAGAAAGTGATAAATTAAATTTCAGAGTTGAGAATTTCTTTTAGGGTGAAAGGGAGCTATACTTGAGGAAGAAAAACGATTCTGGCATTTACTCACGATGAAGATACGTTCACTAAAAGTATCGTGTAAAGAAATGAAGTTTTCTTTCTGGATTGCAACCGAAACTTGTTCGCCTCTTTTATTTCCTGTTCCATCAAAAAGTCAATCCTTTAGCTGATTTGAATTGACAGCACGCCTATCGTCCTCCGGGGAAAATAACTATTCAAGTTGCAACTCGGCTTTTACCCCATGATAACGCTTTATACTGGCGACATTTAAAGAATTTTAATTTTGTCCATACCAAATCCTTTATTCTGTCTCTGTGTCAACAAGTCGAGATTGGGCCTTGGGCGAAAGTATTTTGATATTTTTTCGAGATTTGCCTCTTCCCCCTTTTCAGGTTTCGGGAGAAATTTAAATTCTTCCTGGTGATCTATCATGAATGCATTCAATTTCTATAAATCCATAGAATTTTCTATTTTGTGTGACCTAAGCATTTAGCGTATTAAGAATTCTGCTTATGGTTCACATGTCTCTTTTTGCTTCTGCACATTCTTTAGAATAAAAAAATACAACTTTTATTTTGATAAATATTTATACTTTACTTTCAAATTCCTATAATTTGAGACTGATGCGCAAATTTTTAACGATTTTTGTTTTATTTCATACCTTCAAATAGACTAATTTTTGTAGATCGTAATATTGCTCGTCTCTCAGCCTTTTATATGTTTAGCAATTTTTTTTCCTAGCAAGATAATTTAAATGAACAGTTTGTTGTACTGATGTTGAATGCACATGTAGTATTTGTTTTCAACTTTATTGCGTAAGGAATGTACAGATATTCTTTAAAATGTTGATCATCGTGATTTTAAAGTGACGTGACTTCATTTGCTAATTTTGTTGTAGAGTTGGTCATAAAATATTTGTCTTGTTAACTTTTGAAGAACGCGTCGTGAGTTGTTAAAATTCAAAACATGATGTTTAACCCAAATACAAATGTCAATAAAATTTTTTATTCTGAATAAGAAAGTTCAACTCAAGCCCATCACTTATTACGATAGCTATTAAGAAATCTAAAACAGACTTTTTCGAGACTAAAAGCTAATTCACGCTTAGGCACTAAGTAGCGAGCAGCAAAGATCTAGCCAATTGAAGAACACTTCACAAAAGGCTTTTATTAGCTAAATCTTCAACCGTCGTTGTGCTTCGAGTGAATTATCTTTCGATGTGGAATAAGTTTCTATAAAATTACTTCAAAATAAGTGAAGTTCCGAATGCTGGTAGGGAATGATAAACGAAAAGAGTTTAAAATTCCTATTTCAGTTTGAAATCTTTTCCTGACTATTTTACTGGGATTATTTATAATTGTAAGTACATAGTACATTGGATTGGAATTAACATTAAATTATGTAATTTTCTTGGTATTTTGTATGATTTTTTCTTTAAAAATATTAGACATTTTAGATACAAATATTTCCAAAATATTGAATTAAAAATAACATTTTAACTGTTTCAATTTTGGAATCAGCTTAGGTTCATCTTAAGAAGGGTCGGTACCCCATTTGCCGACAATGTTCAAGCACACTTTTTATATCCCTGTTTCTCAGAAACTGTTAAATATAAAAACTTCACATTATGTCTGTAAATTCATTAGGCTTTTTTATTTATGCTCTGGTTAAAAAATGTTTCAAATATATTGTTTATTTTTTTAAAAAAAATTAACGTAAAAGTATCACTTTGAAATTTTTGAAGATTGCCATTTTTTTACAATAACTGCTTTTCAGCAAAATACTTTGGAAAATCTCCAAAAATGTAACTTCATTATATACAGTTCCATATTATTTATGTGCAGTAAATATTGCATGTACATTCATTCTTTAGATTCTGTGAAAAATGTACACGGGTTTTGAAAACAATCATTTTGAAAAAATTGCATTTTTAATGTAAAATGGCACTTCATCACACAAATAATTTACAACATGTATTTGCCTTATTCTATTAAATATTAGTATCCTAATTTTTTAGCATAAAATAGGAAACAAAAAAAGTCTTAAAATGTTAAGAAAATACTTATATAGTATTTTTCAGATTTTGTTCAACGAGATATTTTCGCATTTTGCATGAATTTTCTCAAATCTATATCAATCTATGAATAATTTTTAGCTTTGATGCATTATAAATATCAAATATGATCATGAAACATCATAAATATAATGTAAACATGTATCAATAGGTAAAAGTCATGATTAGGGAAAACGTGATTTTTTTTACGACATTGCGAAAAGTTTCATTAAGGATTTGTATCTTCCCATGCAAACACAATTTCTTAAAGTTTCAAAATTCAAAATTTTCTATAAACTGTACAAAAGATTTCTAAAAAAGTCAAAAATAAAACTGTTTTTATGTTTTTAAACATGGAATATGTGTATTTTATGCATGTAACAAGCTTCTTGCATGTATTTGACAAAAAGATGACATTTTTTATCACAATATATGGACTCCAGTCAAATAGTTTGAGAAAATCTCCAAAAAACTCACATGAATATATATATATAGTTATATATCAGTAAAATAAGGAAATAAATTCATGTACATCCATTCATTATATTCTGAGAAAAAGATGCATACAGTTTTAAAAACATCATTTTTGAGAAAATTCAATTTTTACTATAAAGTGCCACTTTATCACAAAAATAATGAATTACAACATGCATTTGTCCAATTTTATTGAACATTAGCATCTTTGCAATTTATTTTGTATAAAATAGTAAACAAAAATGTCATACATTGCCCAGAGAACAGCATTTTTCAGTTTTTTTATCGATAAAACGTCAAAATTTTCTCAAATTCATGATCAATTTTTGAAGAATTTGTAGCTTTCATGCATTACAGATATAAAATTTGAACAGAAATATAATGTGAAAATGTATCAATATGGTTTTGGTATGAATTTGAGATGGTATTTAAAAATGCCTGATTATACGACTTTTCGTAAGTTTTCGTTAGGTTTTCTTAACATTATCATTAGTTGCAGACAGTTTCTAAGTTCAAAAGTTACTCTAAACTGGACAAATGATTTCTAAAACAGACAAAATAAAACTATTTTTATGTTTTTAAACATGAAATTTATGTATTTTTATGTAACAAGCTTCTCGCAAAGACAACAAACATAACATTTAATGTATCATCTCATGCCTTCTCTCAGAAACTATTAAACATAAATACTGAAATTTTTATTTACATTAATTAGACATTATATTTGTTAATTAGTTTTTTCAAAGACAAATTGTCAGTTCACCGAGCATTAATATTATGAATTTATTGAAAATTGTTATATTGTGTTATATCTGCTTTCTATTTGGATGTTTTAAGAATATTTCAAAAATGTCACTTCAGTATACACGATTGCATTTAAGAAACATTCATACAGTAAATTTACACAGTGTTTTAAATACAAATTTTAGAAAACATAATTTTTTATAAACCTTTGCACTATTTTTAACCCAAATTTTTTATGCAGAATTCTATAAATTAGCAAGCTTCAAATATTTTGACTCTTTACTAAGACTTAGAGAGTTTAAATAATCAGTAATAATAACTAATTAGAATTAAATTTAAAGTGAAGAACAGACTTAAATTTAGATTAAAATCACTAAATATTAAATATAACATTCAAATTAAAACCACGATTCCAAATTTGGCTCCAAAACTCTTTGCATATCTAACACAGTTAAATTTGAAGTTACTATACAGGTATCTAATGTGCATGAATAAAAATAAATTGAGGCTTTGCAACTTTGCGCCAGATTTAAAAATACAGTGTTTACATTTCGATCTGTCAAAATGGGCGTGGTTCATTTGATTATTTTTTAAAAATCATTTTAAAGTACTTCTACTTCATATAAGGGCTTGCATGTTATATCATTGGAAAAGTCCTTATTAGGAGATTTTAGAAATATCAAAAACTCAAAATCGATTTTCAAAAGGTTATTACCCTACTGACTGCTCTCAAGCTTTTATGTACAAAGATTTTAACATTTATTTGAAGTATACTTTTGTACATTTGTTATTCAGATTTATACACGCAAACAATACAAAAATAGCAATATCATTGTAAATAGGAAGTTCATGCAAAAAATACCTTACAAATTTTGTAAAAAGTATGATGATTAGTACCAGTAGACCAAAAAACAATTACTTTCAAAGATACTTAAACAGTTCAAATCCAACTATATCAAAGTTAATTTTCCACCTGCGCTGAAAGTAATTTCTATTGTTACAACGTTTGCAGCTGCTTGACGACCATAATAATGAAAGTTTCTCCTTTTGCTCCAAATAAAATTTTGAAATCATTTTGGAGTTTTACGCTTATACACTTAATTGTAAAGAAAAGTTTAATCTAATTTTTAAAAATTTTTTTCACATCTTTGGCTGTAGCTAATACTATTGTTTTTTTCTGAAAATATTATATCATAATCATTAATAACTTCCGCAATTTCTGTCGAAGATGTATAAAATTAGAATCACTGTTAATGGTTAATAAAGAATTGAATTTCAATTTCAATGGACTAACCTTTAAAATGGAATATTTTAAATTAAGGAGTCTTATTTTTCCCGTAATGGGCTAAATTCAGGTGAAATCATTGACACGTGATAACGACAATCACATGTTTCTTGTCAATCAGTTCATAAATTCATGTGATGTTATAGTTGCATGATAAATGTAATTATGTGTTTCCGGCTGATTAGTTCATGTGCTTCACTGTTGCTAACTTTTGAGCTTTACAAAACTTTCCTTTAAAACGTACATATCTGTCAACAATATTATAACGCATAAGTAAGCAAAATACAATTGATTTAAAAGTACATGTTTAACATAAGATTTTTTTTAAATTTTAAAATCTTTGGTGAAATTATTTTTGTACTACTTTATTACGAAATTTGATCTAAAATTTACAAATAGAGCAACAAATACAAGTTAGTGTAATGTTAGTTTTGAATTCATTGGGCAGCATGTGATTGTCTTTATTATAAATTTAGCCCACTGATTTTGCCTTTTAAGATTAGCTGAAATTTCAAGTTTCTCAATTTTTTTCTTCAGTTACTCAGTTATGAGGTCTTAAAAATAGCAGCCCTATTTTTAAATACCTGCGTCTTAAAAATCTGTCGACAAAAAAAAGAAAAATACAAAAAATTGTTTGGAAAATTCTATGTTTTTCCCAATGAATGAGAAGTATATTCCTGCTCTAAGAACTTAAAAAATTAAAAAAGCTAGCGTTGTTACGAAAATACAGCTGTATAAAAAAATAAAACACTGTAAAGCACACAAATTGTTACATATTTAGATTTTTCTAAGATAAGGGGAAAAATATCCTCTCAATTTTGAAACTATTGGCTATAACGGGGTGTAAGAATTTTAATTATTGGTCAAATCATTGCATGTTTTTAAAGTACCGGGAAAGCAATATAAATATTTGCTTCGAAAAAAATCGCAATATTTAGACACCAAATCCATCATTCCGTTCTCTAAAATTAATGCTGAATTTTGGAGCATAAGTTATTGTAACCAATATCTGTCTAATTCTATAAGAGATTCATGACTGAACTTTTCTATTCCGTTGATTTCAACCACGAATCCCATCATGTGCCTTTAGGATCTATTTACGGATCACGATTTCGAAATCTATATTCTTGTGTAATTCTAGATCAATGTTATTTTAAAAAAATAAATTTGTCAATTAATTCACAAATTCGTCTTTCAGAATTTAAAATTGTTGCAAGATGGTTAAATGTATTCAATAAAAATAATTTTCTTAATTCCGGCACAGAGAGAAGCATACGTGAAATAATGCAAATCATGCAATGACGATTCATAATCTTAACTCGTTCCTGAAACGAAGATACGGCGTTAACAGAATAAAGAGAAAGACACCGAATCAGTAATACTAATACTAACTATGCATTAAAATTAATCAAACCTATCTGAAATACTATGATTTTTTTTTTTTTAAATAAAACATCTTTGTATTTAAAGTTACTATGCGAAATGCCTTGAACTCTACAATTAAGACCAAAGGAGTAAAATATTACATGGATAATCTGCACAATAGACCGTAACGGAATCTTGTTCAATATAAAAGAAACCGTTCTTTTCAGCCAGATGAATCCTTTGTGGTAAAGATATTTTTTACAGTTTTCTTGGAAATACAAAGAGAAAAAAATGCTTAATTTAATAAGAGAATTAAAAAAAACTAACTTAAAAAAATAGACTTCCAAGTTTTTAATGCTTTTTTGACTGAAAAATACAACTTTTAGCTAATGTAACACTTTTCTTATTTTAAGGTACATTTTCTTTTATGAAACTACTAACAATCGAAAAATAGATTAATTTTTAATAAGTAAACGCATTCCTTATACATTTTGATTTTTGTCGCATTTCTATAACACATTTTGAATTGAACACAAAGAACGGAAAATGTATTGATAAGAAATTTGCCATTTCTTTAAGACTTCCTTTTTTTTACCGATCCCTTATTTAATGCGATTAAAAAACTCTATGTCGACATAGATCTCTTATATAGGGAGGTACTTAATTATATTCGAGCAAGTTGATACACAGAACGCAGAATAAATCGTATTCTCCAACTAAATATTCTGCTATAAACGAGAAAAGAAAATTGTAACCCACTCTTCCATCCATATTGTATTTAATAAAATAAATTAATTTTCATACAATTAAGGGGGAATGGGCAGATTCAGTATCTTTATTTAATTTTTAATAGCGTTCTATTCCTTCTCAAGTCACTGAAACACAATGCTCGTATTTCAAACATGAAATGACGCTTTGAAGCACTGCATTCAACGCCAAACATCTATTTTAATATGGTGTGAGTTACAATAGGATAGTTTTAGTGGTTTGTAGCTATATTTGAGGAGCAGCCATTTACGGTTGAAATATGTGTTGTGATGAGTTGTGATGTTGAATCTATGGCTTGATGGTTTAAATTAGTTGACAACAGTGGATTGTTTTAATATATTCGGTAATTTTGTGAACCCCTCTTTTCAAAGCTCCACAAATGAATATAAGTTAATTTCCAACCATTTATATAGGGGAATGATTCTTAAGTACTAGAAAATTTGTGTGCCAGAATATTTTCCAACTATCAATCGATTTTGTGTGTATAATAATTATATATTTTTATATGGGTTATATGTATATGTAAAAAGCTATAGAGTTATGTTTCCAATTAGTGTTCTGTATAATTTAGACAGTTTTGATATTGCTCGTTCTGAATCTACAAATAGAATAAATATGAGTAGTTTTGTATTATCAGATGAAGGTTAATAACTACAATGTAAGACATTATCTATAATTACGTATTTTAAAGAGCCATTGATTAGGGTTGTGGGCTTCCTGATCGGTAATATTGGAGTCTTTATTATATCCTAGAGAGACAATTATTGAGTAAAAGAAGGATAATTAAATTGAGCACATTAAATTTAACTGGATCTCTTTATCAAGGACATGGATATGTTTCATGTTCAATGAATGAAGATTAATGTCGAACTGTTAAGTTGCACGAGGGCTTTTAGCGACGGACCTCGCAATTTTGAGCTATGGTCAAGTGACGAGGACGACACTTGAACTGGCAACCCTCCCTTTTCTAACTACCACACCACACCAACGGGACGACGCTTGAGCTCTCGACAGATTTAACGTGCAACGCTCTCCTACACGGCGTGTCCTTAGCGGTACTGGGCTCGAGCTCGTGACACACAGTCATGATCCGATACCTTGACCACTCGGCTACTACGGCCACATGGCTATGTTTCACTCAACTCCCTCGGTTATTAAAAAGCTACTTCCCACATTCCTAGATCTATATAGAGGACATAAAGGCTCGATTTTTAACGCTTTGGGGTCATAGGATTGAATGTTCAGTTTAAATGGCGTGAGCAATTTAGAGGAATCAACGGGGTTGCCATTTTTATCACTTGACTTGAGGTTATGAAATTTCTCGCCTGTAATTCTCGAGTAGAAAAGGAATTAACAATATTCCAATTAATAACTTTATATGTTTAAACACATTATGTTATTGTTTTCATATTTACAAGCATTACGTTAGAGTTGATGCAGTAAATATAAATTTTGTTTTATTATACACATTTCCAATAAGCTAAAGTTCAATAAACGATTGGATTATAAAACAAACATAGAAACGCTCAATAAGCCTGCGAAGTTAGATTTTTTTATAGAAAAATAAGAAAATTTTTTATACCTATTTCTTACAGATAAACTTTCTTTTAAATATCATTTTGTGAGTGTTATTAATTTATTTTGATTGTTGGGTTATATTGATAGTAAAATCCTCAAATTTTGAAAATATTCGAATCACTTATTGGACAGCAGTTAAAGACAAGTCATAATTCCTTTAAACAAACATTATTTAAAACTAAAAGTGGCTTACATCAATTTCATTTTCAATAATTTCTTTAAATGATGGCTCTGAGTTATTCAGTTTATAATTAAATTAATAATAAATTATATATTATATTTCTGTAAAAAATAAATGTACATATAAAATGTATACTTTGAAGCTAAATATAAAACACACTTGGAAGCCCTATTTAGTTTTTTCGAATTATCTACATAAAAGGTAAGCAGTTTTTAGAGCATAGAAGATAAACTTGAATACATTTTAAACCTTACATGGTCGGAAAACATTTTTTCAGCTTAAAGAGATAGATTGTATCTCTCCTACTTAAATTGTTATTATTACTTAAATTATTCTTTTACACAAACATATTTGACATTTGAACTTATATTACAGCTCTGGCATGCTTATTTTATCTTATTTAGAGCTCTCATGAATGTATTAATAAAAATTTCCTGAACTTGGCAAAATATAAGCAACTAATTTACGAATCATTATTAATTTATCTAAAAATATTTTCTTCATTTTTTATATATTTATGCAAAAAAATCTTTTTTAATAAATAATGGTTATTTATGCTTTCTTTATTATAATTGTTCTGCATGTTAGAGATCTCGTGACATTGAAACGTTTGACACACAATTGTATTTTTGTTTGAATATAAGGAAGAAGTTGTGTGTGTGTGTGTGTGATTGTATACAAATGGAATGTACACAACAATTGCGAACTTTTGAAGAGCAATAGAACAGAATGGTTAGTTCTATATCAGGAGCAAGAAGATCGTTTATTCTACTGTTATATGCAATATAAATATTAAAATTGAAAAAACCTGATCTTTAGTAAATAAACAATACAAATTTACTAACTTAATGGGAGTAATTGCATATGAAGGAGAAACCATAAGATTTCTAATATAGATACTCGCACTAACTAACATAAATGGCTCAAGACTGTTTTTAAGCGAAATAAAACAGGTTTGTGTGTGTGGATGAACAATCCATACCTCCCCCTTCCATCTGTTGATAGTGCAGAACAAAAAAAATTCAATTAGGGATGCACAGAACCTTTTTTAAAATTTTTTAGACGCATTAATACTAAAAATAACGGATTTTTTTTGGAATATATTAATAAATTAATTCTGAAAAGTAATTAGTTTGACTGGTCATTTTTTTATTTGAAAAAATGAGTTTTTGAAGTTTCTTAAGAACGTTTTTAAACGTATCAATCTTTGAGTTTTCTCATTTTTATTTATTTTAAGGTTTCTATTGCTTGGATTATTGAGAACATAAGTTAGCTTGGAATTGAAAATTTGATCTCCATTGAATTCTAATAATTATTTTTGTACTTAAATCCAAAAAAAATATCTGGATTCTAAAAATAAAGCTATTGTTTAAAAAAAAACTAAAATTGATTTTAATATAGATTAACTTTCGTAGTACATATATATTTACGTATCTATAAAGAATTTCAAGGCCTTTTCTTGAACAGAAAAAAATCTTAGGGAATAGAAAGCACTTACATTAATAAAAATAAAAGTTTGAAGAGATCGAATTTAAAATTTGTAATAGTAGCGGGTTTAAAATCACTTCGAAAACTTCTGATATCTTTAAAATTAATTTTAAATTAGTCTTTAACTTGAAGCCGAACTTCTCAACTTCAAAATCATCCAATATTCCTATTTCTTTGGACAGTGTTGTGATTTTTAGGATAAGGATTGCCTTAATTCATAATAGGCTTATAATAAAATTAATCTTACATATAAACCTTATATATAAATTGGAATGTTTATTTGTATCTTATGCGAGTCCATACGATCATGTTTATAGCTACCACAATAATGTGTAATTTAAACTCGTATAAATGATAAAAGATTATGTTTATCTCGGTAAAAAATTGCTTCATTGCTTAGATGCAATTTAACATTTTACCACAGGAAAAATAGTGTTCAATTTCTAAAATTTCATAACATGATTTTTTGATGACTAAGATAATAGAAACCATTCAACTTTTATTTTAGATAAAACGTTAAGCTAACAAAATAAAATTCACTGTAGATAAAAATCATTAATTAACAATCAAAGAACCTGATGTTAGTAAAAAAATATTAAATTAAGAAATACTTCATTTAGGAAACCTACATTTTTATTTACACAAAATCCAATTCAATCCAAAACTATTTAAGGACTCTTCTAAACTTGTCTTCTTGTTTGTATTTTCATAAAGCATTTGGATAATTCCCATGTTTCTAGGCATTGAGATAACATGATGTCTTTTGATACAGGAACTATGTTTAGCAAAGTCATGTTTAGCTATGTTTAGCCACGCAAAGTCGATGCAACAAGAGGAAATAAGTCTTTTCCCTTAGGGTGGACACAAACGAAAAATAAAACATCTTTTCTAGTCTCAGAGCAAGTGATAAAAAATAGGATAACGATCTCTATCGATGCTAATAAGTTATAAAATGCGAAATTGAATGTCAAGGTCGTAAGATGACCTAAAAGAAAAGAAATAGAATAAATTTTTATGACTTATATCTTGTAAAGAAATACTGATCCATATTTGGTAATAGGGAAAATATTAATATTTTCTTCTTTTATTAGACGTTCAGACTATTCCTTAAAAATGCATTCAAAATTTATCTTTAACTTTTATATTTTAACATTTGGCAAAAAATACCCAACGTAACACATTGGAACATTCAGAAAGAACTTCGAGGGATTGAATAATTTACTCAAAAAACATCAAAGTCGATTTCTTCTTTTCATGTAAGGCATACAAAAGAAAACTGAGAGTTTATAAGTTTTTAGGAAAATAAGCCAAATTTTTCAACACCTGCCATTGTATAAAACTGCAGCGAAATTATGATTTTTCGAATGTTACCTCAGAAGAAACATTATCCAAAAATACTATTTGTAACTTTTTTATTTATTCATAGTTGATTCTGCAAGTGATTGTTTCATGTTTCGTCCATGATGATATCTATAATACTTCGTCTAAAAGTTAAATGTTGAATTTTGGCATTTTCCATTTATTTTGGCATTTATCTGTTCATTTTCGTTGCAAATTGAAAACGTTTTTTTTCCGTGTAATTTTTAACCTTCTATTGAAGTTTTTTCTCGACAGAAAAGAACCTCGTAAAAAAGTTTACAAGAATATTCTTTCTTATAATAGTTTCATTTTATAATATTTTGGAATATCTTGGTAATTCAGTTTAAAATGTGAATAGGAGTTTTTATTCTGAAGATTCTTTTATTTGTCAAATCAGTTTCAGACACTATGCCAAATATAACATGTTTACAGAATTAAAGTCATTCAAGTGTAACGAAAGCCATGCATTAAGAGTAGTCGCTATCCCTTATACCGACAATGTTAAATTGGGCCATTTTAGGAACCTGTTTCTCAGGAATTGTTAAATATAAAAACTTCAAATTTTGTCTGTGTGATAATTAGGCTTTTTTATTTAAATAATGGTAAAATGTTTCAAATATATTGTTTATTTTTATCAAACAAATTCATCGTAAAAGTATCCCTTTGAAATTTGTGAAAATTGTCATTTTTTTTTTTTTTACGATATCTGCTTCTCAGCAAAATATTTTGGGAAATTCTCCAAGAAAGTAGTTCCATTATATATAGTTACATATTATTTATGTGCAGTAAATATTGTAAGTAGGTTCATTCAGTATTTTCTGGGAAAAATGTATACGCAGTTTGAAAAACATTCATTTTGAGAAAATTGCATTTTTAGGTGTAAAAAGGCACTTCAATACAAAAATAATGAATTACAACATGTATTTGCCCTATTTTATTAAACATTAGTATCTTCTTAATTTGTTAAGCTTAAAATAGGAAACAAAAGTCTTAAAATGTTCAAAAAATACATATATAGTATTTTTCAGTTTTTGTTCAACGAGATTTTTTTTTTTTAGCATTTTGCATCAATTTTCTTCTATGAAGAATTTTTAGCTTTGATGCATTATAAATGTCAAATCTGATCTTGAAACATCATAAATATAATCTAAACATGCATCAATATGTAAAAGTCATGATTTGGGAATACATGATTTTATGACGTTGCGAAAAAACTAATTATGGGTTTGTATGTTCACATTTCAAAATTCAAAATTTTCTTTAAACTGTACAAAAGATTTCTAAAAAAGTTAAAAATAAAACTGTTTTTATGTTTTTAAATATGAAATTTATGCATTTTTTTGCATGTAACAAGCTTCTCGCAACGACAAAAAACATTTAACATCTGAGTTGTAATTAGTTACCTATTATATTGAAAATCTTTTGAATATTAAAGCTTAAAAACTTGTCTGAACAATACATAAACATTAATATTTGCAATTAAGTGAAATATCTAAAATATATTGCTTAGTTTTCTCGAAAACATGCAACATAAAAAAATCAGTATGAATTTTTAAAAAGTTTGACATTTTTTATCACGAGATATATGAACTCCAGTCAAATATTTTGGAAAAATCTTCAAAAGAACTTACATAAATATATATAGTTACATATCAGTAACATGAGGGAAAAAATTCATTACATTCATACATTATATTCTGAGAAAAAGATGAATAAAGTTTTAAAAACATCATTTTTGAGAAAATTGAATTTTCACTATAAAGTGCCACCTTATCACAAAATAATGAATAAACATGTATTTGTCCCATTTTATTAAACATTAGCACCTTTGCAATTTATTTTGCATAAAATAGTAAAAAAATGTCTTAAATTGCCCAGAATAGCATTTTTCAGTTTTTTTTTACGAGATAACTTCTAGTATTACATCAATTTTCTCAATTCTGTATCAATTTTTGAAGAATTAGTAGCTTTCATGCTTTACGGATATCAAATTTGAACATAATGCAACATAAATATAATATGAAAATGTATCAATATGGTTTGGGTATGAATTTGAGATGGTATTTAAAAATAGCTGATTATACGACATTTTGAATGTTTTCACTGGGATTTTGTAAAGTTATCATAAGGTTTTGTTGTTGCAGACAGTTTCTAAGTTTTAAACTTCATAATTACTCTAAACAGAACAATTGATTTCTGAAACAGCCAAAATAAAACTATTTTTATATTTTTAAACATGAATTTTATATATTTTTATGTATGTAACAAGCTTCTCGCAAAGACAACAAACATCACATTTGATGTGTCATCTCATACCTTTTTCTCAGAAACTATTAAGCATAAATACTCAAATTTGTATTGTAAATGAATTAGACATTTATATTTATACTGAAGTGAAATTTTTTTTAATATATTAATTAGTTTTTTCAAAGACAAACTGTTAGTTTACCGAGTATTAATATTATGAATTTATTGAAAACTGTTAATTTTTGTTATATCTGCTTTCTATTTAGATGCTTTAAGAATATTTCAAAATTGTCATTTCAGTATACACAATTGCATTTAAAAAACATAGAATATATGCATACATTATATTTACACATTTTTAAAAATATAAATTTTAGAAAACAGAATTTTTTCTAAAAAAAATCATACCTTATCAAAAAAAAAAATTATTCTATAATTTTGTTATGCATGGTAATGAAGGATAAGAATCTTGGTTCCCCTTAAATTTCTATTGATTTAATGAATGGTTTGAAATGTCCTTTACTATATTGTTTAGATGAAAAGCAGGTGTTTTACATATGCAATACTTTAACAGCTATTGCCAGTTCAGTATCTATATTGGTTGCAATAAAGGCATTCTCACTTTTGACTTAATCTCATTTTTTAGCTATTGAAATAATTTTATCATTTTTTCAAAAGACCCGTTTTTTTCAGAATTATCACAAACAAGTTATTAAGTATTTAGAAGCATAAAAATTTCGAAAGGAGAAATTTCTTTATTTGTTTCTTTTGCACTACAAAAATTTTTTGTCCTGGTACTAAATTTCAAATTAAAAGTAAATATTTTCATCATGTTTACCAACTTGGCTCCAAAAGGACGTAAACAAAGTAACAGTTAAAATTTCAGCTAAGTTTCATTTAATCTACAGTTAATAGAGTATGATTAAATGAAATTTTTCTGGAGGCTTTGCAAGTTCTCAGATTTAAAAAGTCAATATTCAAACTTAATCTGCCAAAGTTGGCGTGACCGGGTCAGCTGATTATTTTTTAAAAGTCATTTTAAAATACTTCTAATTCATATAATGGATTGTATGTTACATCATTGAAAGGTAATGATTTGGAGATTTTAGAAATATCAAAAACTCAAAATCAATTTTCAAAAAGTTTTTACCCTACTGACTGCTCTTAATAAAAAAAAACTAACTAGAAGAGCTAAGAACACTACTGTTATATTACTACGAATAGAACTATAATATTACGCTCTCCGTGAAATCCAAAGTCTACCGAAATATTTGTAGATAACATAAAAACCCACAAGATAAATACAGAAACTGCCTTGATATATCCAAATCTATTTTTAAACAATCATTTCTCTCGGATCTCCCTCCCCCTTCGTTATAAAAAAGAGCCTGTTTCTTTTCCTTGCCTCATTCTAAATCACGAATCTTTACCTCTCAGGAAGTGCGAAGCATTTTATCCAAGTTGGAGTGCTTCTACAAAAGAATAACACGTGAAAAAAATCTGCGGGGCGTGCATTTGAAACCGGGGCAGGCGCATTCTCAATTTCCCCGACCATAACGCTAGTCGACTCAGAAAATGCTGTTTCCCTCCTGCACTGTACTTGAGCTCCCGATCTTCATAGCCCTAGTTTATCTTCTTTTAAGGTTACAGCTGGCGAAGGAAATTTGACAAAAAGTCTGTTATTGCGCCCCTCCTTTTCAGGGGCTTTGCTTCCCAGTCATTTGAGCCCTACAGTTTTGGAGGAGAGGCTGTTATGATCGAATGACTGAGAACGACTTCTACTCAACGTTATTGGTATTGCTCTATCTTTCCAAAACTGTAAAAGTCATCCTGAAAGTCTGTTCTCTTTTAGTGAAGGGGGAAATTTACGGAAGTAAACATGGTTGAGAAGAAATGATAGTCGTTGCCAACAGCTGGTAACTTTCCGACGGGACAGCCAAAACGATTTTTTTTAGAACTGTGTCTCTTTCTTTATGATTTTTACCTATCATTAACAGGTTAGTAGATACTTAAGTTCTGAGAACCTCTTTCGATTCGCCGTGGTTTTATTTCCCCCACTTTCGTTGAAAGTCTGGTCGAAGGGAATTGCTCAATAATTTCATACTCGATTCGTTGTAAAACTGTTTTTCGTGCAAGGTTACAGTCTAATATGCAGGCCAATTGCGAGACGATAAAAGTACGTACCTAGGTTTTCATGTTCAAAGCAAATCTTATGGGATTGCAAAAATCATTTCATCTAGATAAAACCCTAGTGAAGGAGTGAAATAAATATGGTATGGATGTTCAGAGGGAAAATCATTGGGTTTTAAACTGAGTTATATGCTCTATTTTTCTTCAATAAAATATTATTTATTTTTGCATTTCTCTCTCTCTCTTTAAATAAGTGAAACATGTATAGCTTTTTTTTTTTTAAAGAAAGGATACTGAAGGAAAGACAATTATATAAAAGGATCATCAAAGAACACGTACATATTTTAAAGAATGAAAAATCTCAAAATTGAATTTAATCAAATTTCATTTTCAAATTAAAAGACCAAAATTCCATGTTTTGCATATTAATAAAAGTAAATATGCTTAATTTATGAATGAAATGTTTTCGAAACAAGGTTGTTTAAAATAAGTAAAATTAAAAGAAAATTCATTATATATTCGGAATATTAATGAATTTATAAGATCCAAATGCCAATAACTTTCCTAGCCAGAATGAATAAATTTAAAATCTTATACTTCAATATATATATATCTTAAGCACACATTCACCAATTAAATTTTCTTTCATTAGATATTGTAGCTGAACTTGAAAAGAAAATTATAGTCTTTTTCTTTCATGTTAATTTTTATATATTGTAATGTATTTTTCATAAAATACTACGTGAAGATAAAATATTAAACTAACCTGAATATTTAACTTTCGAGAGAGTAAAATTGTAGAAAGAAATATCTCCATAAAAAATAGTAAAATAGATCCATATTTGAATACCAATAAAATGCAACAAAGTAGAAAAAAGAAATGAAAAAAAAATCTTATAGAAAGTTTAGACTAAAATATTCCCTATACCTTACCTTAAAAAGGGAAATTTATAATTTTAAAAAAGTCGAAGAAAAAATTAAATTGAAAAAGCAAAAATCTTAATGAAAGAAATAACTCTGTAGAAAAGAGAGAGTTAAAATCTAAGTTATTTCATTAGAATTACATTAAATATAGTCCACTGACAGCATTAAAACCAACAACAAAGCTTCTCTTTAAGCTTTAATATTCACTAATAAGGAATTTATAAAATTATTTCTTATTTTGAAATTAAATATTACTTATCGAACACTATTTTCTTTTTTGATGATCATAAAACAAACAATGTTAACACTTTTAGTTCGTTAAAAACGAAATAAAACACTGAATGTTTGGATATGTTACACAAGATGCAAACCTTAAGCTTTTCACTAAATTCTTCTTTGCCGGGAGTTTTGAAATCAGTATTACGCTGACCGATTTCTCTTACGGGAAATTGCTTATTTGCTTAGCTGTTTTCCAGGAGAAAAGTATTCAACAAAGCTTCTCAAGTCTTACAAAATAAAAACGTGTCTTTTTTTTTTAGTTTTATATGGAAAAAATTTAACCTACACACAAATAAAATAGTATATATAAAGTTACTGCATGTTACTTTAGAACGTTTTACTTGATGATCAAGAATACACCGTAATAAATTATTCAAGGCTACACATTACCTTATTTAAAAAAAGTTGGAGATAGTAATACTAAAAGTTATGTATGGCTTACATTCAGATTAAATTATTAAGCTGGTTCTAAAAGTAAAAAGTCTGTCTGACCAGCCATTATTTTACAATTTCAAAACGTTAATAATTTTTGAAGTTTTTTTAAAAATTTTATAGAATGTTTAATTTTTTAAGTTGTTTTTGTCATTTTACGGAATTTGTTTCTTAAATTATCGGAAACCAAATTTAGTATGGATTTTAAATTCTATTCTCTTTCTTAGAATGTTTAACCCTCTGAGTGGTTAGCTCCCTCCTGAAAAGTTATTCCGAAAGCGTTTACTTTTATTTTGCCATTCGCTTTAAAAATGCAACATACTTCTTTCCTTTCCCCCTTTTAAAACTTGGGAGGTCGAACGGGGACAATTTTATGACTCAGTTCGGTCCTTTTGTAAAGTAAGAACCAAGGGATCAATCGTTTACAGCTAGCTGTCAAGTTGCCTTGGGCAATCTTGTTTGAAAGTTGTAGTGCAACTGGGTCGTTTCCCCTATATGTTTAGTCACAGTAAAATTAAAACAAAATGAAGGGTGGAGAAAAGGAAATAAATAGTGTGTTAGAAGTTGAAAAATAATTATATTTTCTTCAAACAAAATTTATTTTTCTGTCATTTTTTAAAAATTAAATATATATATATATATATATATATATATATATATATATATATATATATATATATTGGTATTGCGATTTGAACCAGAAAAAAGCATCCTGTATTCAGTTTTGAATATCAGAGTAAGAAAACGCGCTCACTTTCCTGTTTTTTAAAAAAGTAATGAGGTAAAAAGAGCGAAGGCCCTATCTCTTTTTTTTAAACAGTAAGACAATAAATGGTGCATACTTTAATATACTTACGATGATTATATATTTATGAAATAAAACCGATCTTTCTCTATTCAATTATATTTTTAGTTTAAAATAACATAAAAAAGATTTCAATATTTTTAATTTATTTTAATTAAAATCATATAAATGATATTTTTATGTTAACTGAATATTTTTCGGAATAAATCTATTTTCATTTCTAGTGTTCTCCTTTTCGAACTTCTTGTATTAAATAAAAATTTCTTTTCTACATCGGCATTTGTGATGACATAACACACATTCGGGCAATAATTTTTAATTTAAGTGGGAGATATACTTCTTCAAATGCACATGACAGTACTGCTAACCATATTCTACTCAAGTTTAGTTTCTTATCTTTCTATTTCTTTTATTACAAGGAAAAATGTCACACATCGATAACTACATTTTCACACAATTCAGTCATTACAAATTCTATTGTGAGAAAAGTTCTCCCTAATTAATTTTTTCTTTCAAAACAGTACACTTAAAACAATTTTGTTCAGTGAAGTTAACCGACAGTTCCACAATGTATCCATACCAAAATTTAAAAACAATTTTAACATTTTGAAATGTATCCTGTATTAAATTTTTTGAGTATACACAAATATTTCCTGCTGTATGGAAGACATAGTATGAGATGTGGTGTGTGGTTTTGAAAGAATGTTTTCGTACGTGTAGACTATTTTTGAAAATTTAAATATCACTAAAGCTGATCATATAACTGCAAATGAGCATTATTTTAATGTGTGCTGGTATCAAAATAAAACACTTAAAAATATTAAACAGCCTATGGGCTTCTATTCAATATCAAACTATTCGCAAAATGGTTTACAACTTTTATTCAAATTGTAAAGAAACTGAAATATATAAATATATCTTACTGCAGTCAAAAATATCCATAATATGTAAATATCCTATTCCTCCACTTATTTCAGTACATTTTAAAAACTGTAGCTGAATGCAATTTTTTACATTTATAAACGATGCATAAAAGCTCACACAGCTATAAAAATGTCTTTGTCATTTTTAAATATGCTACTATAAATCTTATATGGATTGTAAGATCAAATCTAAAATCCTAAAAGCTTTTAGTGGAGCAAAAACATGTAATTTGGGATTGATCAAAATTTTAATATAATACACAAATATACATGTTATTAAGCAAATACATTTGAAAAATCTAAAACGTAACGTAAAATAAACGTAACTGAAAGAAAAATATTTAATTGCAAATGAGTGGAAATACATGTTTATCTAAGTGGTATCCCCAAAGTGAGGCAATCCTCAAACTTAAACTCAGTGGCACAACAATCCATGAGGGCCAGGAACTACTATGCCCATCCCAATATACGTGATCATTGGGCGCTGAGGTGCATGAACAGATGTCCCGATTTGGAGGTCTGTCTGAAGAGAGACCTTCAGTGTTTAAGACCCCAAGCAAGCTTGGTACTCATTTATGGACCCAATGTAGCGGGGATGAAAGGCAGAGTCGTCCTTGCCCAGCCCATTAATAGAACCCAAGACCTGTGGTGTGGAAGCACGATACACTACCACTCGACCCTATTGGGTGAAAAATAAAACTTAATGTTAGAATCTTATATAATTCCCTAATGAATGAGCTAGTCCAATCTTTTTTTTTTTCATGTAAACTGTTAGACCAGTATTTCTCAAACTGTGGGGCGCGCCCCCCTGGGGCGGCGCGATAACCCTACGAGGGGGGCGCGAGCATATCGAAAATAAAAGATTTAAAAATAATTAATTTACTGGAATGAATTAAAACAAAATACTTTCAGACATAACAAAAAATGCATTTTTACTCTGAGATAGTTTATAGGCGCGCGCGCGCGCGATATTAAGCCAACAAAAATAAAAACTTCTTCATTACCTAATTATCTATCGTTGATCCTATAACCAAATAAAAAAAAACTTTTATTTGATTTGCTGTAAACCCATTATGAGAGATTTTTTTACTACGCTTTCTGTTTAAATCTAACATACAACTCTTTCATAGAAAAAACAGATCCCAGACGGAGAATCGAAAGAATTTAGGAACATAAAAAATTCATCACTTTCATTATTTTTGAAATACTGCACATTATAGCTGTAATCTGTTTAACCTTCTAAGTTATTGGTACAGTTAGTTATGCCCTCTCTCTTATGTGTTTGTTTCTCATTTAAGGAAGTTGTAAGTAATGTGTATTTCTCTGTTACGCTTTTTTCCATGCAAAAGAGTTTATGATATTTGGAAAACCATGGAGAGCACTTTGAATAATTACTTGGCCAAGACTTATTTTTACGAGTATTCTATACATATAAAGCATAACGCGAAAAACGTTTTACACAATTTCATATAATCATAATGAATACACTTTTTACCCTGAAGTGGTCACGCGGGACGCACAGATTACGAAATCTTTAATTCTGGCAAAACTGTTCAATTGTTACCAAAGAAAAATTGAAAAGTCCTTGAAAGTAGGTAAGTAAACTTTCTCTTAACCCTTTGACGGTTAGGGAAATGAGCAGTTTTCGTTTAGTTAATTCGCGCAGTATTACCAGTAAGCAGTAGTCGAAAGTGGCAGCTGTTTTCCCCCGCCATTCTTCCGAAAATGTCACCCTTCTACGGCGATGCCGTAGATAGCTCGCCTCATGCATTTTAAAGGTTACTTAAAGTATTTGTAGTACACAAATAACAGTTTTTACGTACTTTAAAATAATGAATGAATGATAATTATTAAATAGTAACCACATCACCAGTAAAACTAAATCGGCTAGGAGCGGGACAACTTGAATCAATTTTACACCACTGTCGAACACTCGAAAAATATTCCTCATCACTTGTATCGTCTTCTGAGCTTGATATGCTGTGAACAAAGTCTTCATCAGACTCAAAATTTGATAAGCTTTCTGTATCGAAATCAAAATCATCATCATATTAACCTAATTTTCGCTTTTGAGCCATTTTACTTTACAAACAGTCTAAAAAACGCGCCAAAATACGCATAAAAAGAATAACGTAAAAAAAAAGTACCTTCATTATGAAGAAAAATTCATGGAACCCGTACTGCTATCTGTAGACAGTAAAACTAACTAAATTTCGCGAGTAGGATTCGTTTGTAACCTAATCAATGCAGAATAATGACCTTGAACGAGTCCATCTCGTCAGCGCCCTTTGGGGAAAGGTTTAACTACACGAGTAGAACTCGTTTATACCCATTTAGATCGAAATCTTGCGCCCGAGCTGGATTCGTTTGCGCGCATTCAGAAGCACTACTCGATTGCGAGCTGAGCTCGTTCATGACCATCAAAGGGTTAATTTAATTATTCACTGGAATCAAGATTTCTATCGTGTACAATAAAACAATTATTATGAGAGATTTTTTACTACGCTTTCTGTTTAAATCTAACATACAACTCTTTCAGAGAAAAAACAGATCCCAGACGGAGAATCGAGAAAATTTAGGAACATAAAAAATTCGTCACTGTCATTATTTTTGAAATACTGCACATTATAGCTGTAATCTGTTTAACCTTCTAAGTTATTGGTACAGTTAGTTATGACCCCTCTCTTATGTGTTTGTTTCTCATTTAAGGAAGTTGTAAGTAATGTGTATTTCTCTGTTACGCTTTTTTCCATGCAAAAGAGTTTATGACATTTGGAAAACCATGGAGAGCACTTTGAATAATTACTTGGCCAAGACTTATTTTTACGAGTATTCTATACATATAAAGCATAACGCGAAAAACGTTTTACACAATTTCATATAATCATAATGAATACACTTTTTACCCTGAAGTGGTCACGCGGGACGCACAGATTACAAAATCTTTAATTCTGGCAAAACTGTTTAATAGTTACCAAAGAAAAATTGAAAAGTCCTTGAACGTAGGTAAATAAACTTTCTCTTAATTTAATTATTCACTGGAATCACGATTTGTATCGTGTACAATAAAATAATTATAAAAAAAGGATAGGGTGACTCAATAACCCCGCTCGACCGTATCGAGTGCGCGGCTGCTCCCGGGTTAAAATAGGTTTAAGTCTTTTTGCTTTAAATATTAAAAATAATACAATTATTCTTCAACGGAAATTTATATTATTGTTCATTATTTAACATCAATTATAAATGCTAATTCTGTGAGGCTTAAAATTACAATTCGCTTAAAACTAATTATAATTTGAGCAAACATTTTAATAAAATCGTTTTACATTTTTGTAAACATTATCAAGGATTTGGCTTTGCACTCCTTACAATTCAGCTATTATATCAATAATGTTTTATTTTCTCATAAATGTGAACTCGGGCAAAGAGCGGGCACTTCAGCCGGTATAATTTTAATTTATCAGTGCTGCACATAGTATTTTATAACTAATTAATTAATACTAAATTAGGAACAAGTTTAATAAGTATTAATGACGTCCATGAGCTTGTCTTGGAAAGCAAAGTTTTTATAAGGAATGCTTATTATTAGAAATTCACCCTCTGAGTTCTTTTTCTATATTTAGCAGATATCTATATTTTGTCTTCTAAGCAGCCACCGCATTTTGCAATATGTTAAATTTAAAAATCAGAGAAAGGTAAAATAACATAATAATTATCCTACTATTTTATTTATTTATTTTGCTTAAAAGTAGTATACAAAATTTTAATACTTATGTTACTAATTTGTATGGTTTATAATTAAGTTCGCATATTGTTGCTTTAGCGTCAAAGTGCATTATTATTGCATTCAGTACATTATTAATGTATAAGGGGGGGGCGCGATAAAAATTGTGATTGAAAAGGGGGGGGTGCCAGTATTGAAAGTTTGAGAAGCACTGGTTTAGACGGAAATGGTTAATTATGAATATTTCACAAGTTGCGTAAATTAAAACTAACTGTTATAGTTTATATATATTTTTAAGTGTGCAAAAAGCGTATTTTGGCTGCACGAATTAGTTTTAAAAGGAATACGGTTACGAAAAAGTAGTGCAAATCTATCTAAAGTAAAGTTGGTTATCTTAGATATTGTCAAACACAACAAAGTATTGGGAGCCAATTCCACAATTCGTTGTTATAAAAATGTATGGAAAATTACAAGACTTAGTTTTTGCATTTGTAATTTATATATTTTTTTCCCTGAGAGATTTAAAAGCTAGAGCGGCATCCATCAAAACCGTGGTTACCGCCTTTTTTCCAGATCGCCCCTGACAAAGCCGGCTCTGCCATAGTAAGTTGAAATTCCGTATTTTGTTTGTCATGATCATTTTATAGCAAACTAAATTTTTCATGTATTTTAGATGGTCGTTTTATATTTTCTACATCAATATCTTAAAGTCTGCATTTAAAATTACATAAAATTCTTGACATTCGCATCAATGACCATTATAATTTTTATTAGTATATGAATGTGTCATCAAACTATTACATGACTATTATTAACATATTATTTTAACCATTTAATTAATATTAAGTATAACAAAACGCACACAAATTTTCTGAACTTTAAAATAAATATTTCGAAAACTACTTCAGATATACTCAAATATACTCATAATTCAGATATACTCATACTCATAATAATTCAGATATACTCAATTCCTACGCTTTAGCTTCTCAGTTTTGCTTCTATGTAAAACTTTATTTTATATTCGTCGATTTTTTTAGTATATTTTTTGTTCTTAGCATGCAGTTTTCAACTGAATTGTATGAAATCTTCGAAATATATTAAAAAATACCAAAGAAGCTATATAATAAAATTCGAAATTTATATTATACTCAAAGAGGTGCTAGAACTTATGGTAAATAATTTTTAACTGCGCGATACATTTTTTTTTCGAAATTTCTAACATAAAATTTCTAGCTTTATACTGTCGAGATTTCAAAAAATATCCAGATTTTAATTACTTATTCAGTTAGCCTTTAGAAAAAGATAAAAGTTGAGGTATTTTGCATAAATAGATATTTTTGAAGAGTAATTCGTATGTTTTTGAATAGCTCGAATTTAAAATTGATTTTTATGTTTATTTATATGCATAAATGTCTACTGTAAATGTTTTCGTATATTTTTGATTACCATTTATTCAAACATTCAAGTTATAAAAAAAATGTGGGAAAATCTTTATTCATGTTGTCTTTGATGTAAACTGAAGTTCAAGCACTTAAAATTCAAATATAATTCGGTGTATTTTAACAATATATAACTAGGCACTGTACGTAAACTTCCCTGAACACTTGGGCTTTGAAATCTAAAAAAAAAACAAAAACTAATAGATCTTAATTAGTTTTTTTTCGTTATCATTTTTATCAAAGTGTAAGAAAATGTTTCAAATTATTTGATTAAGTTTAAATTTATTCATTTTTAGTTATTGGAAAGTTGAAAAGATTTCAAATTTTAAAATGTTTGGTGTTTTATTGATTTTTTTTTGGCATTTTATGATGAAATAATCATGTTTCATAAACTGAAAGCATTGATTAAGATAAGAAAAAGGAAGCGAAAGAATATACTTTACAAAAGATAATTTGTCTAACTTTATAAAATAGCAGATTGCCCTGACACGCCCCAACTTGTTACAGTTTCAAATTAATATGAAACCAAAAGAGAATTGTAACATATTTTACTTATGCATTGGGACTTTTCAAAACTTTTAAAATACCATAAACACTTCCTGGGGTCTAAAGAAATTTTTCCCCTATTTCTTACGATTGCTCCAGGGTCTAAAAATGGGGTTCCCAGCGAGCCATAAAACTTCCTATTAGTGACCTGCTTGTTGCTTCCACTGTCCCTAATTATCTTTCAAGATGTTAAACCTTTAAAAAGGGGAAAGGATTTCAGAAAAGTACGGCTAATCCGCTTTTGAAAATGTTACTTGAAGGCAAAAAACCCCGTGCAGTGCATTTTTGAAGTATCTTTACAATGATGGAATTTTCCGTGCTAACCGCTTGGAGGTTTAATTTTTTAAGTTTTTTTGTCATTTTAAGGAATTTGTTTCTTAATTATTGGAAACAAACTTTAGTATGGATTTTAAATTCTATTCTCTTTTTGATTTTTAATAATTACTTTTATAGTTAAACCTGGAAAAAACACCAAAATTTTTAAAATATTAACTTTAGCATTTTTTAAAACAATAACTAAAGATATTAGACTTAAACCTATACTAAATTTATAGAACATAGTTTGGGGAGTAAATGCAAAAAATTTCAAGACTTTATCTTGAACAGAAAAAAAAATCTTAGGTATCAGAAAACACATCTTCAAAATTAAAAGCCCGAGAAAAACACATTTAATTTTTTTTTTAAAGTCATAAAAAAAAATCTAATAATGTCTGCAAAACTTAAATTGGAAAATAACATATTTAAAATTAATGTTCTACATTAAAACACTACTTTTAATTAAATATGATTGAAAATAATTTTTTTAGTTCAAAATATAATTTTTTATAATATTGAGAGAGATAGCTTATGTTAAGACGGCATGTTATTCAGCTTAATCTTAACTTAATATTTTCACAAAAGCTTTGAATGACAAAGTATTTATGTACAAAATAATAATGATACAAACTTAATCTGAAAATTGCTAGGTTTCTACATATTTTTTTTTGTTTTAAATCAGTCAGTTTAGCAAGTTTGAATTTTTGTTGCATGACTTTAAATTACAAAAATCTAGCAGTACAATATATTTACTACGATGTCGTTTGGTAGATGATGAAACTATTCAGTTTTTTCTGCAATACTTGTATTTGGAAGCCTCATTGCAGACTCAGCCGATGTCTAGTTTTTAGATGCATCAGTTTCAGTAGCATTCCATCAGTACCAAATATTGTTTCTCGCAGCAGCCTAATAAAGTTTTGGCCGCTTGGCATTTTCTCAACAGGAAAAAATTAATGAAAACTAAATAAAAAGCTTCTAAGTTTTATAAACTATGTGCACAAATAAATATATGATCTTGAAACCATTCTTAATTAAGCAAATATGAGAGAACTCAAAACATAAACAAATGGAAAGGATTTTAGTAATGAAAGTTGAAGCTAATATCCATTTCACACTGAAAAAATGAATTGCATTCATTTTTTTTAAATTTATTCAATTCCAAAAAAAATGCTTTAAAATGAAACCAAAACTAAAATCTAGACTCAAAAAATTTCAAATATTTCAAAAATTAGTTGGTTTTTACGCTGAAATTCTGGGACAGGCTATCCAATTATAAAAATCATAGAAATATGTAAAAAAAAAGAAGATGGATATATTTGTTATTTATGCCTTCACTAAAGTCAATAAATAGCTCGTTACATTGAAACAACATACCTTTATACACTAAAGCATAATAAATAACGTATCGCAAAGGGTATTGATTTAATTAGCTTTTCCACTATTCCAACCTTTTTAATGATATTGTGTATTGATATTTAAGCTTGCAAATTAAATAGTGTACTATATAGAGTTAATTTTAAACACATTTACCTTGGATTCAAATTAAACCAATTGCAGCTCTTGTGGTCTGAGTTTATTTGAAATAATGACACTCAATCTCCGTAATATATTAATTGGCATGTCTGAAATGAAAACTCATTTACCACGTAAAATTCCCTAATTAATATATGAATGTGAATATAAAAGGTTAATCCTAAATATGGCTGTCTTTGATATGCTAATATTAATAAATGCTATGTCATCTTGCATAATTGGTTAAAATGTTGATCGAGTGCTGTATAACTATAGTATGAAGTCAAAATGCTATAATTTATTCTAGAATAAAATATACCTTGTTTTAAACTCTTAGCTAAATGTTTACAAAGATGTTGCGAAAAATAAAGCAAAATTGTTTGACTTAAATTTATAAATGGGGATACTATGTATATATAATTGAAAATTTAAAAGACAAAAAAAAGATAAATTTATTCGATTTCTAAGATAAACTTATTCTAATACTTTTAATGTGCTCTTATAAATGTCAGTAACGTGCAAACAATTCCCAATTGGAACACAAAAGTATGTCGAATTGTTGCACAAAGTATTTTAACTAATGTACAAAGCAGACGATGTTTGTGCCACTGGAAATACTTTGCATCAAAGAATTAAATTATTGTTTAGCATTTCACGAGACTCAGAGTTTCCTTTGGTATTTATAATTGCTTCACTTGTTTTTTGGACAATGTCAACATCCGGTTGTGGATACGCTTAGTGACAAGCGAGTTATTCGACATATCGTCATATAAAAAATTATACCTGCTGTAAACAGTACATGTTTTGTGTAACTATATTAGTGATAAGAGCTTTTAATAGCTGCTCTGATTCTATTTTCTCTTTTAAAATGCGTCCTTACATAGTACATCCCCTGAGGTAAATACACTTTCTAAGTCTTGATGCGATTGTTGAAAGTCCATGCATCGCTACTAGACGTTTTCTCCAACCTGAACACGACACAGCGGAAACAAAAACTTTACTCCTGAAATTGAGTACCTGATGCCGCCGGTCATCTTGTCATCGCATGTTATTTACATTTTTTTTAGTTTCTTTCCAAGATTTTTTATCTGAATCGTTTAGCAAACATTAAATTGATAGTTTACTCAAAATGTTCCAGAAATATCGTGTTTTGACCCTCCAGATATAAGGAGCTCTTTTATCGCAGCTCTTATGAATGAGGTGGATCTTAATATTAAGTGATATACACATTTGCTGACTTCTGTTCAATTCTTTTTGCCAAAAAGGCACTCGTTGGGAAATATTTTTTACCGACACTTTATTTTCATTATTTCAGTATTTTATATCTGTTTTGAGAAAAGTAGAAAAATTACTCTTAGTCTGGCTACTTGTTTATTATATATATTTATGTTTTCTTCAATAATAAATAAACAATATTTTTTTCCTATCTTGTGTATTTTTATGCTAATATAAAAACAGAAAAATTGGTTATTTTCCAAAAGAGTACTTAAATTTATTTTAAATTAAGAGTGAAATATATCACCCCATATTTAAATTTTAAAACTATCTGCGATATTATTTTCATACCAGTGTTGTTGATTACTTGGTAATTTTATAAAAGCTTCCTTTTTTTGGCTTATTTATCACGAATTCGAGAATATTTTGAAGCTACTTTAAAATGGAATATGTGAACTATTTAAAATGAGTACCTAACGTATCCGGGTTTTTTTTTAAAAAAATGCATTGTTTGATTAAAAATGCAATTTTTAATTATATTCATACTGTAAGCATTTTATCTAAAAACCAATTGTAAAATGAAAAGGAACTGACTACATTAACATGCCATTTTTAGAAAATATGTTTTTTTTTACTTTATTATTTTGAAAGTTAAATCATTACCTTTGTCAATGTGTTTTTGTTTGGATTATGTGACAATTGGAAACTGTTACAAATGTGCTTAAAAGTATTCCTACATCTGCCAAAATGAGACCTTTTATAAAGTTTAAGCGGTTTATTCTCTAAACTATATTTTTGTTAAAGTCCTGATATTTGAACTGTGTTACCTCAAGCTATATACTGACATAAATTTAACACGCATATTTGTAACAGTATTAGTAGATTAAATAATTAATTTATTTTTACATTAATAGATTTAAGTAGCTTTAAAAATAATTACCACACATTTTTGGGACGTTGTAGCTGGATTTCCCTCTAAAAGTTTTGAAATATAATCAAATTCCTTGTTTGCACTTTCAGTTCGTTATAACATTTGATTCAGTAGAAACAACTTAATGTTTGGTCCTTTCTACAAAGCATTTGTGACGGGCTCACACGTCTTTTCTTTAATATTTCCTTTGGATTCTTTGGGGCCAGAATTAATGGCAACTCTTTTCCTACCAAATCCAAGAAACGAAACGTGAAAGAAAGATGCAAATTAGGAAACTTTTAAATATCAGAAGTTAGAGTAAGCGGGATGGCAATTTGATGAATGTAAACATAATCCGTGGTTCAATCATTAAGAAGTTTTGGAAAACGTTACGTGGCGACGAACAGAAATCATACGTGATAGAGATCCATTGAGTCAAATTGCATACCATTGCATTCGAGTAATTACAAGGTTTCATCTAAGATTGTTGTGATCGTTACACAAACTACGGCAAGGTAGGATTGACTATTTAAGATTAGGATCTGTAATAGTACTGCAATTGTGTTTAGGCAAAAAAGTTATTGATAGTGGTCCGGGTTAGGTTAATTCGGTATGATACATAAATTGTGTTTTTCCACCGTAGATCTTCTCACACACATATTATTATAATCTAATTTGTTAAAGGATTAAGTTAAATATCTTAATAAAACCATATTAAGATAATGTATGCTTCTAGTTCTTCCGTTAATTCTACACCTCGAGCTCTCGCAGATAATCAAAGAGATGTTCACCCGAGGGGGGATATCACACATTTTCTTTTAAGAAATAATTGGTGCAGATTCTTTAGAAAATATTATACAAGAGAAAAATGCAATTTAAAAAAGAAATTGCAAAATTTATTTGACGTCGGCCTAAAATTTTTGCAAATATACATATAGTTATGCACTATATATATATATATATATATATATATATATATAACTTAAATTTAAGTTTAAATATTGTCCATAAATTGAAACCAAAATTTTCAAAATGTTATTTTTTTTATAAAATTAAATGACTCCAAACTTAGTTGGATGACTTAAAAGTGCGTAACCATTTTTTTATAATTAGGAAAAATTTTAACTAATTTTCTTAATTATTCCTTTTATTCACAATCATTAAGTTTCATAATCCGGTATTATTTTTTTTAATGACTTACTCTATAAAAGCAGGAAACTAATTTATTTGGCTTTCTATCTAAGATTACATATCAAAACAAATTATAACTTTTAAAAGGCTTTTTTGAAATAATATATTTATAATAAAGTATGACATAAATATCTAAAATGGAATTAGTTTGAATATGTAACTATGCACTTAAAAATAATTAATTAAAAGATGCAGTGTACATTTTACATATACATAATACATATAAACAATTAAAGTTAGATTGAAAAGTATTGAAAGTTTCATTTACCAAAAGTGTACTAGTTTTTTAACTCTCAGGTGCCTTAGGAAATTAATATTCAATAAATTATCTATGCAGTATTTCTCTATTTATACAGTATAATAAATTTTGATGTGCAAATGACAAAATGTCTTTACTTTTTGATAACAGTACTGAGAGGGAGAGAAAGAAAATAACCATTGATATTTTTATTTCAATAACGAATAAATTGTTCGTAGCAAATAAGTGTTCTTTTTTCTAAAATAAACAATCACTATTTTAAATTTAATTCCATTAATTAATTATGTATGAATAAATATAATTCCCTTCATTAAGGAAGTATTAATACAAAAATAAATTTTTATAAATATTTTAATTTCAAACAAAACTGAGAGAAAATAAAACCTCGACACTATAGAATGTTTGCAAGAAAACTGTATCTACACTATAATTATTTCGACGAATGAAGCCTTTTTCTAACGGTCCCAGAGGAAGCAAGGCAGCTGTAAAAAGTAAACAGAATTAATTTTGTGAGAAACATATATTAAGCAAATTCAATAACAGTAATTCGGATAAGAAACATAGAAAAGATTACTTCCCTTTCTCATATTTCCTACACTTTCTTTCTTTAAAAAAAAACATCACTAATCCTTTATTTAGTAAGCTTCATTCCACTTATTCAAAAGCAACGCTTCCGTTAAAATAGATTAGTTTAAAACTAATCGCTTTTCAAACCTTTCTTCGTTTATCATAAAAGTAATTTGCTATTTTTCACAGTATCAACAACACAGACAAAGAATCTCCTATTTGAAATCAATTTATGGGAATAAGTGATTGCTAATTTCGGTGCATCTTCATTTTGATTTTTTTACTGCAGCAGAAGGTTTGAATCGTTTCAGGGTGTGTCGATACATTACTGCATTCATCTGCAAAGAGATTGAATTAAAAAGGAATCAGTCCTGAGGGCAAGCAAGTCGTATTAATAATTTCTTTTTGCTTCATGCTGCCCAGTTAATGCAACAAAGAAAAATAATGCTAACATCCAAATATTTAGATGCCGCGAGAGGCGTCCTAATAAGGAATTGATGTAAATAGCGTAGTTTATGAAATGATTAACTGTGTTGTTTCCCCTTTAGTTTCCTGAAACTCATTGTTTACTTTGATGTAATGCATATCAAAAGTTTCAATAATGAAATCTTCCTCCTTAAAAAACAAAGCTTACTGTAAAAGAATATTGTGAAATATCCTGAAATACAAAGGAATGAAACTACCCTAGAATTAAAATTAGTACTAATTAATAACACAGAAGACTCTATATCTAATTTAAATTCATTAGATGTCTTACAAGCATAGGTTTGAAAAAAAAACACTGATTAATTCGGGAGTGTTTAATGAAAAATTTAATAAAGTTGGGTAAATTTTTACGGAAGTCAACTGCTTTCAACCGCAATTACTCCGAAAACATGAATGCTATGGTTTGCAGTAGATATATTTGTACATATATAAAATACTTAATTTTGATTTTCAAAATTTAGTTAAGATTTTCTTTAGAAACAATGAATTAGATAAATTATTTTAAATCAGTGGCATTTATATTTTAAAACTTTAAACTAATTTAGGTAAGCTTCATACAAAAGATTAAGCAAAAAATAAATTCTGTCCGAAGCGAAAATTTCCTTTCATTTGACTTTAATCGAAGAAATGTTTTTTTTTTCTATTTTCTTTGATTCACTAAAAATTCCGTTATATAGATAAGAAACATTAAGGCTTGTATGGGGAAAACATTATTTTATTCATCTATTGTAAATATTCACTATAAGCTTATCATAGCATTTAAATATTTTGATTACTTAATAGCCAAATGCTTATTATTTTATATTTCATTATTATTTTTAAGAAAAATAATAAACAAAATTATACTTAACCATTAAATGAGCCAAAATCATAAATAAACGTTTCCAAACTTTTAAGTGAAATATTTCTTATAGTTTGTAATAATTCACTTATAGTTCAAAAATCTGAAACCATTTTCTAATGTTTGAAGTTTTTTGTTGAGTTATTTTTAAAACTCGTAACATTCTTTACCTTTTGTGTTTCAAGTAATATTATCGGAAAAATCACTGCAAAAGTAAAATAAATTATATAAATATGGTGAATATTTATTAATAAAAACACAATTATAATTTATCTAGAACATGCTTTATTGAATATAACAAAAATCAATGTTTTCGAATTTTAGGAGAATCGATAAGATTATTTCACTTTCCTTTGAAAGATTCAGTAATGCAGAAGAAAAAAAATCAGTCTTGCTATAAAATGTAATCAATAAGCCAACCATGTAATGTTTACAAGATGCATTATAATAACCTTTTGTAGAATATACTTAATCGAAGAATTTCTTAAACAAAACTGGAATTTGGCGAATATATAGATTCGATATATTTTTTCCCAAAGTCTAGAAAACCTCAGAATTTTCTTCAAGATATAAGGAATGATGTAAATGAAATCTGTCAAGGCTTAAAATCTCCATGTTTTTTTATATATATATATATATATATATATATATATATATATATATAAACCATTGTAAAGTATACACACATAAATTATTTGTTATCCATAAAAACAAATTTTATTAAGAAATAATATTTTGAAAATTGTTGGAAGACTGAGTATTTTTCCTCTACTTAAATAGAAACTTTTTATAATTATCATTATACTGGAAGAATATTTGATAGTATACTCAACTCATTTTTTACACTATTTTGAAATAATACAGTTTACTCATATACTATTTTGCTCGAATTTTTTTGTTCAAGTACGAATCCCCCCCTCACCATATTTTTTTTTCTTGAATTACGCGCGGAATATCAGAATATTATGATAATTTTTTTTTATTATTTTCTGCTTCAACCTGAGCACAGCACTTTGTTCTTTAGTAAAATTGTATTTTACGTTAAAGTGTTTAGTTCGTGGAATGCAATAAATAATTTCAATACTGTTCTAAAAGTTGAATTTGAAATTGAAGTTATTTTTTTAGTTTGATTGTGGAATTTTCAATATAATTTGTGTTGATAATAATTATTTTTATTAAATGACGTTAATATGGAACGCGATTCTTCTTTGGAATCCAGGGCGAGCGTTGTGCTAGACACATGTTCTGATGGCAGCACTTTTAATCCAGTGCGTAATAAACGTTATTAAATAGAGGTTAATAGTTGTTAGTTAGAAGTTTTATTCCTAATTTCAATTAAAATTTTTGTGTGTTGTATGTATTATGCATTTTATGTTGTATGCATGTAATTTTTATCATACACTAATTCTGATTTTATTTTTTTTTCTAATAAAAATGAATTGTTTTTGTTTTATAAATATTTAACATGGATTTTATTACTTTTTGCACGGATTTTTGGAAAATATTTCGAGTTTTTTCCTCTTACACGATATTTTAAAGTTGAAGAACAGATCACCAAATTAATAATGTGTCTCGTGCATTTTTTACACGAGTTTTTTGCACGGTTTTCTAAGAAACGTATCTACCATGTAAAAAAAGAGTTGGGTGTATATTTTCCTTGTCTTTTTATCTGAATATGCATTTTAACTGAATACATCTATATTTTTAAATAGCAGGAGAGTTCAAAAATAATGCAAGAGTTCTCATAAATGCTTCATTATATTTATAATAAAATAGTTCTCAAGTTATACAAATAAATCTCATTATAAGGTAGTTTTAAAACTTTCAGATGCAAAATCTTAATTGAATATTATATGGTGTAATTAAAAATTAATGAAACATTTAAGATTGCTCAATATACTGCCCACAGACAATTTAAATGCATTATTTTAGATCAAAAAATATTTTATCAATGTGTTAAAAGTAAAGTATTCATGAAATCAATTTTTATTTTCTATTATGTGTAACTAATAGAGGAATTTTAAGTACTTTTAAGAAATACTCTCAAAGTCTTAAAACTTTAGATCAAGTAAAGTGTGCAGAATTGCTAATATTTCGCTCCTTTTGACACTGAAATTGAATTTAGAATATCCTTAAAACTAAGTAAACCAAACTATATTTACGTCTAATATTATTCCGAGTTTCCTGTGAAGCTGTATAGAGAAACTTCCAAACATTAAAGTAATAGTTATGCATACAATCTAAAAATTACCATAAATTCAGTTATTGTTTTCATTTTGAGAGTGGATTTTTATTTTTCTAGAATATACATGTTTTAGCTGTAATATGAATGCTCAAATAAACCAAATATTCAATGCATGCACAAGAAAGTACTTTAACAATAAATTTAACTGCAGAAAAAATGACTTCTTAAGCCCACTATAAATAAACAACAGGCTATTGAAATTTCTGTAATGTATTTTGAAGGCAGTTGATAACATCTGTGGAAACTGCCATCGAAAGACATTATCGTTATAGCCAGATATAAAAGTTTCTTTCAGTCGACATAATAAACTGTAAAAATTGACTTTTACTTATTTTACGATTAGAACACATTGTATAATCATTGTACGAATAAAAACATAAACCTGTAAAGTTTTTTTACTGCTTTGGCGCTAACCTAGAATTTTGTATTACATTAGAAAAGAGTGACATGAATCTGAATTTTTATTCTGAAGTTCCTAGATATGCTCTCAAATAAGTGTTTGATTTTTTAGTTAAGAAATAAGTTGTAACAACTACTACTAATTATAATAATAAATATACAACTTTAAGAGGATGTTCGAACAAAAACTTCAATTTTTTATAACAAATATTCAGAAAAAAATATATTTAGAAACATGTCACAGTATGTCCAACGTAGATAACAAAAAACAATTACAGTGTTGAAATTTCAAATTATTTGCCGAATGTTCTAGATTCCAGTCTTAGTTATATTTACAAAAAAAAATGTTTAATGAAAAAAATTCAAAGCTGTCACTTGCATCGATAATTGCTCTATTTTTTATTTATGGATAACTGTTAATGTATGGAATGAGCATTTTTAAAAAACTGAATTTTCGCTTGTAATTGATTATGAGTGAAATATTTGTTCAGTTTCTAGTAAATAATACATTATGGCTATAAGCATATAATTTTTTGTATAAAATTAGTTTTTTTTTTAATTTGAAACATATTGCTTGTTTTCACAATACCTAATTTTTCTAATATTATTTACATATAATTAAAAATAGTCCATAGCAGAACTTTAAAATAATAGTATTTATCATTGCAAATATAATCGCATGACTGACATACACTAGACCATAATTTTCGTACTCACATATATGTATATACATTTAATTGAAAAAAATGAAAAAAAACCATTTTTTTGTACTCAAGTAGCTTTTTATTGACAAAGTTAGTCAAATTAAATTTTAGCAGTCATTTTAGACCGATTTAAAATCTAATCATCAGATAACTGTATTTAAAATGTTTATTACTTTCTTTTTGAAAATAAACAAGTATTTTTCTTACAAATCATAATAGTTACATAAATATTCCTTTTCTGTATCAAGAAACAAATTTTAGAAGAAAAATGAAGCAAGTGCTGACAAATTATTCATATATATATATATATATATATATATATATATATATACATCAATTATGTGATGTACCTTGCAGTAATGTAAAAGTTATTCTTTGTTCTAACAAATTTTAAAAAATAGGAGCTTACCAATTTTTAATAATGAAAAAAAAAAGCTTTCTTATACAGATTATTCTTTAAAACTTCGCACCAAAGTGTTTGAAAATAAATCTATGGAAAGAGTAGTTGTTATGTATCTGTCTGGAAACACAGAATTCCAAACTGTTTGCCAAAAATAAATAAATAAAGCAGGTTTCCTTTCCGTGACTTTATTTAGAGCTCAACTCTTTTTACTATGTTGCAAGTTTCGCGACGAAAACAAATCCCAGCTCACGTCTACATAACTTGAATACTAAAAAAAATATTAAGAATCTCTAAAGTAAATTCTACTTTTGTTCTATTTCTAAATATTAAAATGCATGTATCCAGCCATCAGAAGTACGTGACAAATTGCAGTTTGTGGCTTTCCGTACTTAAAAATTGAAAACTTAGCTTTGCAGTTTCGATAATATTATCCTTTTCCTTTCAGTAACAAAAGCACCAAATCATACAGTTATATATAAGTGTAGAAAAAAATACATTTTTCTCTTCTTCGCGAAACGGAAAAGTATTCTTCGAAAGAGGGAGGAAAACATAAAAATAACTGTTGTCTGCCATTTCTTCGCATTGTAGCAGCTCTAAAAAGGCTTATCTCTCTTACAGCCGGCTGATATTTTTCAAACAAACGAGAATATGTAATCTGAAAAACAGACTTTCATCAGGCAAACAGGTGCGCGAGACATTAGATTCGTTTCATGTTTCGAAAAACTGAGCTTTTTGGCACAGCTCGTGGTTTAGAGCTGCGCAGCGGACAATGTGCTGTATAACAAAACTATTTCATTGCTCAGGGTTTTCTTACCGAATGTAAAATTTCACTCACTTTGGCTTCTAGTTCATACTTAAAAGATGAATTCCATCGTATCATTTCATGAATAAGTTTTCACATGACTTCAGTTATGCCATTTGCAATATTTATGTTTACTTCAGACATCTCGCTAATCAAGCAATTTTAAAAAAAACCAAAAAAAAAAACCAGATTTAGCTTTTTCATACATTTTATTAAAATTTTAATATTAAGTAATACACCCGTGCCAATGACAAAATGTGACCTTTGGCAAATTTAAATTTTTTTTATTTGCTTCGGAAAATATCTAGCAATTCAATATGTCTACTTGTTTTTGATTTTCAGTTTAGATCTATTGAAATGAAAGGAATCCAAAAATGTCTTGGCTATATCAAAAAGGCAGCTTTTTTATTAAAATATTAAATATTATTTATTAAATTGTTAAAAGTTCTCATTTGGGGATGGAAAATATATCGATATTTTTCATGACCATAATCAATATCTTTTGAATAATTGGTAAGAATAGTAGCACATTGAAACGCTACTTATGTTTGAAAAAAAATTAAAATATCCTCTAGAATAAATCTTGTTTTTAACATTCAAAAAAAAGAAGAAAAACGTAATAATTTAATACACACATCATTCTTTATTATATCTCATTCTCTCCTATTAAAAATATCAACTTTTTGTTGCCATTCCAGAAAAACTAAAATTCCCCAAAACAGAGTAATAATATAAGTTGAGATGTAGCACAATTAATATTTAAAATGTGTTTAACTTTATTTATTTTAATTTTTCACCTCATTGTTTCAATTTCTTAATAATATGGGTGCTAAAAATTACGATTTAAAATACATATTATTTATATTGTTTATTTAAAACTAAGAAATATTTGTACTATTTTAATAGTATAAGCTAAATATATTTACATTCCTTTTTCCATTATGTTTCTGAAATATTCAGGAATTTTCCTTAGAAATTATTTGTATTAAATGATTTATTTATCTCACCTTTAGGCTGAACTGTTCATAATTCAAAGGTTCTCAGTGAAATACTTAGGGATGAAATTGAAAAAAAAAATGTAAATCTCTTTCAATTCTTTCTTTCATGCTTACTGTAGTTCGGAGGATCAGAAGAGATTTTCGTAGGAATTCTCTTTCAATAGCATGGAACCACCTCAAAAGGCTTTCACGTACATTAACGAAAAAGTTTTATTTTTAAGAAAATGATCTTGTGAAAAGAATGATCGAAAGACTCTTGGAAAAAGTGAGAGCATAAAATTCAATAAATCTCCAGAAGCTTACTTTACTATTGTAGCATTTTCATAATATTAGTTAGATTAAATAAAAAAATGTAATATTTCTCAAATAAGTTTCCAATGCTCTTTCAATATTCAAAATGAATTATTTGAAAATTAGTTCATTAGATGTAATATGCTAGGTTTCACATGTTTATTAAATCTAAACTTTAACTTCTGCTAAATGCAATAGTTGCTTATAAAAATAACTTCTGCATCATATCGCTTCGCTAACTTTGCTGTGCTTCTTTCACTTGAAATAAATTATTTTAGCATTAAATTATGACATCTCTGTTGTCCAGTATATACTTAAAGCATTCTTTTTCTTTTTCAGCATATTTTATAAGCATCCAAAATTCATCTTATATATAAATTTGAATGTTTTTTTATTTGCATCTTATGCAAATTCCCACCTTTGATAGTATCACTTGAAAACATTTTAGGGAGTTTTTCTGATGGATTCAAAGAAGCCGTAAAAATATTTTTGCATCTCCTTCCAACATCAAAAAAAAAATATATATATTTTTGGTGATTTTTTTTTCTTAATTTTTTCCCCATCAACGCTGCTGCCATACTTGTTGTACAGTTTGTGCGTGCAAGTTGGATGAAGTACAAATTGAGAAAGATCTAAATGCTCTCTTGAAATTGGTACGCTGTAATTCAATTTTTTTCCAATGAGCTGCATTTTAGCAACTTAGAACTTGCAGGCACTGCAAGTCCCCAAATGTGTGAAATGTGAGAATCATTTCATGGTGGCACCATCTAGTGGCGGCCTCGCTACTAAATCTGGAATCTTGAATTAGTTAATACAAAAGCATTTTTTAGTTCTTCCTTATAAACTTTGTATTTTTTTATTTTTATTGCATCACTTTTGTTATATGATCTTGGGTTACTCAACTATATATATGTTATTGACTTTTATATTTTATTTTCTAAACCTTTTTTTTATTCGAGTCTAATTTGTAGTTCACTTAAAATTAGTCAAAATATAATTTAAAAATTTATTTTTATAATTTTTTGAATGATCCTCTTTGATTGCAATGTTTTTCTAATTTCCCCTTACGAAGAACGAATATTCCTGCTAATAGTTAATAATTATAGCTTTTTCATAAGGACGATTATTATTTAAAAAGAAATGTTTTCCTATTTTACTTCTCAGACATCCAAATATCTTTGGAATTAAAAAGGAGTTATTAAAATTTTATTATATATATTTTTGTCAAAAGAATTCAGTTATGTATAATACCTGTAGTAAACACAGTTACATTTTTGTAGTGACGAACATCATTGAGTTACAAAAAAATGTCAGAATACTCGAAAGGGAGTGCAAATCAAACAGTTATTTTTATTGGGTATTTTCATTAGTAGTAGTTCTTGTGAAAAGGTTAACTCAAGTATTTTAAAGAATCGTATCGTTTACATAAACCATGATATCAATTACTCATCGCGTTCTAAGAAATTAACTGCCTAACTCAATGAATTAAGCGATCTTTCCTTTTTTGATTCCAAATATCTCTTCATAGAGCGCTGGTATTGAAATAAATAATATTTGAACGACTTTATTCAAATATTATCCTTTTACAAAGTATTTTTGTTTGCGAAAACTGTTTTCATTCGAATTTAATTAATACATGCTGTTCTATTCTAACTGTTTTAGTGAGTAATAGATTAAATACAATTATTCCAGTTATGTCTATTCAAATTGATTAAACAAATATTTGCTCGGGACTAATATTTGGAGCTATTTCCTTGTACGGAAAGAAAATCAAAACAGTTTTAAAAGAGAGAAAAACGTCCCCTTACTTGTTTGCCTTTATCTAAAGAAATAATTTCTATTTACCCAACACTAACAACAACTATCTTTAGAAACACGAAATGGTCTATTCTGTACACATACTATACCATTTGTAACTGTGAAGGAATAAGTGCGATGGCTTTTTGAAGGATGTCGCTAATTACCCGCGGTTTCATTAGATTGCACATTGTTCTTTTCACATTGTTCTGAAAAGGTAAGAGATATTTTTTCTCATTGGTAGAATGTCTGTTGAAAGAAAGGAATGAGTGTTGAAAACTCTCTTTTAAACATTTTAAAAAGCACTTTTACATTTATTTTTCTTTTGTCAACTTCTAAAGCATTCATCGTCTTCTTGTTTTTCCATTGAAAATTTAACTCTACATTTTTATTCCGATTTGTAGTTTTGATTTCAAGTACAATAAAACAAAGCTATTGATTTTAAAATATAAACGTTTCTTTTTTTTAAAAAAAATCCTTTAATGGAACAACTTTTTTTAAAATTTTTTAAATAGCTCTTGAACATACTGAAATAATTCGACTGTTTAAGCAATGGTTGCTTCTTTTTTTCAATTATAACGGTGAAAGCAAAAAAAATTAGCTTATGCAACTCGTGAAACTTCATTGATATATAACTCCATGTATGTAAGAACTGAATAGATAGGAATGTTAAAAATGAATTAACTTGACTTAATACGGATAAATATTCAAAATTATTTTGCCATTATTTATTGTTCTACTTGGAAAGCTCTAATATAAGTATTTTATAAAGGAAAAATAAAGCTAATTAATGTAACTAAATTTTCTATTCTACATTGCATACCAGTCAAGCCAGAGTCTTTTCGCAAATGATAAGTAATTCTATGATTCTTTTATTATAGATATTTTAACTCTCTCTATTGCGGGAGCATTGGATGAAAAGAGGTATTCATAATTTGAAACCAAAATTATAAAAAGTTTCTAGCAAAAAACATTAGATAGCTACTGATCTTATACCCATAATTAAACTTTTAAGATGATCTACTGTGATAAAGAATAAAGACATGTTCCACGTACGTGGGTGGAGATTGTGTATCATCATGCACGATTTTCATGTTACCACGTACAGGTATCCTGATTTATATAAACACAACTTAGATTACGTTTTGGACAAAAAATGATCAACTGTTCTATTCTGTGTGAAATATTTTCTCTTTTGAAGCCATAAAATTAGAAACATTTAATCCGTGGATATATTTCTCGCAATTTATATGATGTATTTTTAAAGATTGAAGCATATAGTTAAGCAATATTAGTTTAAATCTAGCTTTCTCAATAGAAAAAAATTCAATAAGTTATTTTATTAAATGCTATAAATTATAATTTACGATGTTTAACTTTTCATTTCACATAAAAACTATTAATAAATAATCAGTTAAAAAAGCTTTATTTTATCCATCTCATTCATTCAGAGATTAATTCCATTTGCATGAATTATGGTAATAGCATTTTAAAACGTGGAATATACATTTTCTTATATTCAAATTATTTTTTCAATTCAGTGGTATGTTTCTAACATGCAACATTTCAATCTCCATATTACAATTAAAGCAACATTTCTTTAACATAGCCAGGGCATTTTAAGGCAATGTATTTCCATTTATTTAAATGAGATAATATTTTACATAAATTAGCAAATGATCATTTACAATATAACATTATGTAAGCAATAATTTTACATTTTTTCCCAAATTTTCTGAATGTTTCATGCATAATGCAAAGGTTATTGTATTGATCGCAAAAAGTCAAGAGTACTTTTCAATGTTTCTACTATCTAAATGAAATTGCTACTGTTCAGGCATATAAATAGATTTTGTTCTAAAAATAAATGATTTCTGTAAAACTGTATTCTTGGAAGTTCGTGAATCAATTATTTATATATATACATTTCAAGAATCGAGCACTTATTTAATTTTTCTCTGTGCAACCTTTTATCTATCTTATAAGAAACAGAAATATGAGCTTTCTATTTTTCTTAGAATAATATCTTGGATGAAAAACTATTTTGAAACAATTCCTTTTTAAATTTTTATCTATTACTTTTCAATATCTTTAAAACGGATTAAAGCATTTTAAGTAGTTGATTCTAAATAGTTTTGAATTATATACATTAAACTTCTTTCAAAATTTTTGCATTATTGAAAATAAAATGTTATTTATTTTACCTTTATTTTCGTTACCATTTTTCTTTAGCTTCGGCAATAATTGACAGCCATTGAACTAATAAAAGTGAAGCATGACTTCTATTTTTAAATGTTATCAGAAGTTACATATGAAAAAAAATCTATCCACACTTGGTGTTGAATCAAATAGAAGCTCACCTAACAAAAGCTTACTTTAATGCAAAGTGTCTAAGCCACTTACGGAAATTTAGTTTCTCGTTTATACAGGCCCCTTGAGATTCCTTCTCACACAAGTATTTAGCCATTAAAGATAATCCTTTGTTTTTCGAAAAGACGTCAAGTCTAAGCAATATAAATAAAAATTATTTTTCTGATCGCTTCTTTGTTGGAAATTAATGATTTCCGTAATAATTGAAGCGTACTTCGAACTTAGGATTTTTGTCGGGTGCTTGAATGTCTCTGTCTTTTTAAATTTTTTTTGGATGTAGTCACATGAGAAGACATTTTATTCCTAGAAATCCATTCCTGAATAATTGTGAGAAATTTACTTTCACTCCTGTGATACATTTGACATGGATAATTGTTCTTTTGAATTACAATATATGCAATAGTAATGCATAGGGTGGCATTCGAAAGAGTTTTTTTTTTATTTTCCTTGTATTTCATAACTATGCTAAATTTAAAAACCATTAAAAAGTATTTGTAAGATTTGAAAAGAATTTCTTTCGTACGAAAAAATGTTTTGCGAATATGAATGAAATCATTACTTTTTTAAATGCTCGTAAAAATTAAATTTGCCCAAATTCTCTATATAAATATAGTCGACTCTCGAATTTGGAGGGTTCGAAGTTCTAATTCGATGTTGGAGGGTCCAATGAAAAACTTCGAATTATCAAGAGGTCGAATTATCAAGATGGTAGTAAAAAACTCTCAAAATACACGAAGAGAAGTTTTTTTCCTAACACTTTTAAATTTAAACTATGTAATAACACACATTAAATTTAAATGTAAACTATGTACATAATTTTTTAAAGCACATTTTATACTGTATAAAAATAAAACAGAAGTTATAAGTCCTATATTAAAAGAATACACTTATGTCTAGAAAACAACTATTAAAAGAATATACATACTATATATAATTAATATTTTTTGTCGAAAAAATCTGTTATCTTTTTTTGTTTTAAGGCATTCAATCTAACTTTGTCAATAGATTTTTCTAGAACAAATGAAGCCTGTAAAATGTCTGCATGAACATGATTTTGAAGGGAAAAGTTGCGTAGTTTGTTTAGTGACACTTTAGCTTCTGATAGAGTTACCGGAGTCAACTCCTCCGATTCGTCTTCATCACTTTATGTATTATTGTGGTCCAAAGTCACAATTTCAGCGTCAGATAGAGCTCCCCATACAGCAATGTCCGTGTCAACCAACACGTAGTCGTCAAATCTTGTTATGGAAGAGCTGCCCAAAGGGATGGTTCAGCATTAAATTCAGTGAGTGTATCGTCCACATCAACCAGATTCGGCGAGGGGAAGCCTGACTTTTTAAAACAGCTGTGAATTGTCAAAGGAGTAACAGCTCTCCAAGCCTTGTCAATGGTGATCAAAGCTGTTAAAGAGAAATAGTAGTTACATTCTGCTGATTTTCGAGGCTATCCAAAACGCTTTTAACAACTTCACGCCGATAAAAAAGTTTTAAAATTATGTATGATGCCCTGGTCGAGTGGCTGAAGTTTGGAGGGAAAAATTGAAGTTTCACATTTGATAAAAGTGGTGCGCTATTGTGCACAGTACAGTTGTCTAAAAATAAGAGAAGATGTCGTTTCTCTCTTTTCATATCCGAGTTCAGTGAGACCAACCATTCATTAAAGAGTTCGGTGGTCATCCATGCCTTCTTGTTTGAGTGGTATTTGGTAGGGAACGAGTTTATGCCCTTGAAACACCGAAGTTTTGTGGATTTTCCTATGACGAGAGGAGTAATCTTTTCTGAGCCGTCCATGTTTACAGCCAGTAAAATAGTTAAGCTCTCCTTGCTATGTTTTCCTCCATGGAATTTTTCTTTTTTTGAATGTAAATATTTTTTCTGGCAAACGCTTGAAAAAGAGTCCGATTTCATCCGTGCTGAAAATGTTACGTAGTTCGTACTCCTTTATTAGATCCGAAAGCGAGTTCTGCCACTTAGAACAAACGTTAATGGCGACACTTGAGCTTTCCTCGCACATTTTTTTGGTGAGTATTCTATTCCTTTTGTTAAAATTTGTAAGCCATCCCTCGCTAGCTGAAAACTCGATTCCTAATTCTTTGGCGAATGCTTTAGCCTTTTCCTTCAATAAAGAGCCACCCATCGGAATATTCTGTCCTCGACCACTGTCTCATCCATGAAACTAAACACTGTTCAAGATGTGGAAAATTACCTTTACTAACGCTTTTTCTCACTCTACTCGAAGATGCACTAAAGATTTTCTCTTTATTCTTCAGAATAGTGGTATTTAAAATGCTTTGGCTACATCGACCTTCCTCTCACCTTCTTCAACTGATTATATCACCTTTTGCTTTTCAGAGATTGTTAAGCACTTGTACTTTTTAAAGGAAGACATGTCGTTCCTTTCGCGTGATAAGTCGACACTGAGGTGAGATGTAAAGTAGTGGCCCAAGGTTTATCGAAATTAACAGATAGGAAACTTAAATCACCACAACTTTAGTAAAATAATATTTTTAATTTAAAATTTGGAATCTCTAAAATGAACACAAGGCGTATTTCACAGTTCACTCCTCTCAGCTACGGGGTATACTTAATAGCAAGAGTCGACACAACTAAGGCACTTGGAGCAATTCTTAGAGGCACATTACTGCTTTTTTTAAAAAAAGTAATAGAATAAAATTGAATCCCTGTCTCTCCTGACTTTGGCTCGTACATTTTTATGTAAAGGTTTTATTTCTCGCTTTCAATTCTCTGCCATAAAAACGATTCTGCTGAATTATCTTGGATGTAGTTTGAGTGCTTTATTTTTAAAAAAAGCATCTGTTTAAATGTGACTCATTATTAGTAATAAATACTCAACGCAAAAAAAAATTATTGTGCAATACTTGTAAAAGGAAGCATCACTCATTACTGCACAGTGAATAAAAAATTAAGCAGTTTTTCCTTTATCTATCTAAAGCTTGTGGATATCAACGGAAAAAGAAAAAAAACAGATGGCTTAGGAATAAATCAAAATTCTGCTTAGCAAATACCGGAAATATAATAAACAAAGTAGTTATTCTATCAACATGCACAATTTGGACTGAAAATAAGTTCAGTGAAAAAAAAAACCCTCGTGGGATAATTAGGTACAGTAAGTGAATCTAACTTCATAATATTGAAGGTTCGAATTACCGAGAGTTTTATAGGATAACTTCGAATTATCGTCTGTTGTAGTCTGGTTTACTTCGAAATATTGAGAGTATCATAACGTATGGTTTTAGTTCGAAATATCAAGAGCTTTTCTAGGGGCTGAGCATATACTTCGAATTAGCGAGAGGTTCGTATTATCGAAAGTTCGAATTATCGAGAGTTGACTGTATATAAATTTAGGATTTTTTTAAAAATTTTTAAAACTATAATATTTTGTATTCATTACATTTAATGTTTGTTTAAAAATTAAATCATTTCAATTCCATTGCTATTTCGACATTTTACCATTAAATAATTTCGATTATTTTAAATATAATCTTGCTTAGTATGTAATACACAAATTATGAATTTTCTCCCTTTCCCCAATGTTCAGTAACTAAACTGAAAAGAAGAAAGAAAAGTATGACTGTGGTAATCATGATCATGAACTCATGGGCACCAGTGTATATCTATTCTAGTCCTGGCGCGAATACAGACACGCCTTTTCGAATCTATATACAAATAGAATGTATCAAAACCCTCGTGTTGGCTCAGAATTTCGGGGTTCGTCTCCAACAGTCCTCGTGTTACGAAGGAAATACAAATTCCATCCATCAACCAATCAATATATTTGTAAGAAAACTGTAAAAAATTTAAAAACATGCTTGATAAGTGTGTTTGGATGATTTTTTTGTTCAAGTTATCCTCAAGGAATTAAGTTTCATCTATAGTTTATATCCTTTATAAGTATGGCTTGATATTCTAGGCTTAGCTCCATTTTGAACTAAAAGCTATTGACTCTAAACGAAATACATATCTGAGTGGTAAGTAATATTATATGTTTTACGATAACACATAGCGAATTTTTTGTGGCTAAAATAATCTAGCTGTGTGCGCTATTTTAAAATACTTCAGGTTCACGTCTGTTAAGATACTTCCATATTGTTCAATAAATATTGTTGGTTTAAAACAATTTGCAAGCTTAAAGATATACTTGATAATATGAAATTTTATCCAGCTATGCAATTCAAATAAAAACTTATTTTAAACATTTAATATTATTTATTATTAAATATAAGTGCTATTTGAAATAAAGCACTTTGTATATCTTAATAATCATACAATAAATTTATAAAGGCTTATAATGAAAAAAATTATTTGGAAATAAAAACCATTTTAATTCACTAATATACATATATATTTTTATGTAATGAAACTACTTCCCAAATGCATTATCTCTAGGCCAAAAGGAAACTAAAAAGTTTTCATAGGAATCATATTGTTATTTTATAATGGTTTTATGATGTAATTTATTTTTGCAAAAACAAGTTAAAAATAACTCTTCCCTAGACACTAAATGTACACAAACAGAATAAAACTTAACACTAAATTACAAGCAATTTATATTTTATGCGCTTACACGAAGAGGTGAAATAGCACAAACTTTTATCAAACGCAAATCCTGAGAATTACAAGCGCAATTCATGAAATTTGTTTTTAAAAACACGAGTTCATCTCATTCCAAAACAACTAGGAACATAGGCCTTGGATTTGCTCAAACACACGGTTTGGAAATGAAATTGCAATAGCTATTGAACTGCTTTTGAGATGTAATCAAAGAAATCACGCAAAAGCTTTGCGTGACTCACATACCAACAACCTACATGATGTCCGTCTCACGGTAACGATGTGAAGGTAACGCATTCGGTTAGAGACCCGCTTTATGAGCTTGTTCCTGGATACCTTCCTGATTAATAACTTTGGGCCGTAATTATTTCATTTTTATGGTAATCCCTATCATTCAAAATGCAGTGGAGAACCGGGTCCACACAGCAGTAAAATTTATTGATGTTTTGGCGCGCCCAGGACACGTATTTTCCCGCTTGTCAAAGCTAACCATGGAGAATTTCCTTGTAAAGCGAGAAAAATGTGTTGTAACCAGAAAAACCGTTTAAGCGTTATACTTAACATTCAGTTCAGCTGAAGTCAATTTTGTTGAAGGCACTAATACGTGATGAATATTTATTTTTGATAGAAGATAACACGTCTAGTGAGAAATAGGAAAACAAATTTTAAATTATGTACTTTTAATGTAATTCAACCTCCACTGGAAATTCAAATGCATCCTAGTAAAAAGAAATATTGCATACTCTTGACACTGAAAAATAATCACTATCTTAATAGACTGTATTTCCAGCTAAACTTTAGCTGATCGGCACTAATTGAAGTAATAGTTAATTTAGAGTATCATTAAACTGGAGAAATTAATTTAAATGAGGAAGACTTGTTTTATAAGAACAAAATCTAAGATAGAAATAGTTCTGTTTCTAATGATTTTCAATGTTGGCATTGAATTTCATTGTGGAAAGTTATCTCATCATAAAATTTCATTGAGCTATATTAATGTTAAAATAAAGATATTTTGTATTCAAAACAAATTAAATTGCTTCAGTTGTATTAAAATAACTCTATTTTGTATATAGTGAAACAGTTTCTGCTAATTTTTCTAAAGTATAAAAGTAACTCTCTCTCTCTTCACAAGTTTCCCCTTACATCATATTCCTTTATATTTACTTTTAGTTAAAGGTTTATGACACACTATATAAATCACTCTCACTATATTTCCAGACACAACTTTGCTCATAATTAGTTAACTTATTTAGTTTATTTATTTTAGTTTCATCTTAAACCATATGATTACAACTTTCGTATTATTTGTTCCATGTGTCTCGAAAAAGGTTTCAGTTCTGGAATAAAAAATAAACTTTTCAAAGAAAATGTAATTTACATACATGAGGTTAATGGAATTGGATTTGTCTGCTATAGATAGATAGCTTACAAAGAGAAGGAATTGAAACCCCACTGGAGGTGCTTGTATGAAAAGAAAATTGAAATAAATAACACCGTTCCTTCACACATTTCATCCTGAAAATAATGCTCGTCTAGTCTAGTGCCATAAGCTTTCTACTGTCTGCTTGCGTGACAAATATATGTTTTATTATACCTTATAAGGGTGAATAGAGATATTTCTAAGAGGTATTCTCTATATCTTTAAGATCTGGGATTTTTTTCTTCGCAACATATTGAAATCGATATTTCTATTGAACGAGATGCCAACCAGAATAAGCACACAACTTTCACTCTAATGATCCTCTCTTCTACGATAAATGCGGATATGATACATTTAATTCCTTGGTTTTCCTATTTTGGAAGTCATTAAAAGTAGTTCAGATGATGATTTATCAGTCTTTCAATGAGAAGTCCAGTTTACTTCCGTGCGTTTCAGAACACGAAACATACATATTATTTTCTAATAGTTTATAGTGCAGATTTATTTTCGATACTTTTTATGTAGTAAGAATAGTGCAGGACCATTCTACTACCACAACATTTTAAAGCAATGATTTTTCAGGAGAAACATATTGGAATTTCTTTTTTGATGATTCTGTGATTGAGAGTTAGAGTTAGGTAGAATAGGATTTTACGTTTCCATCTGGAGAAAATCTGTATACAACAGAAATAAGAATTTCAGGCGATAAATCTCCATATACATGTTTAATTTTTGTCTTCATATTTTTGTTGGGTAGATTTGTGTACACACATTTTTTTCAGTAGATGGTAATTTGAAATCTTTCTCCAAGAAGCGAATATACTTACTATTTTTAAACGCATAATAATAATGCAGCATAATAAGTATATATTGTCTAAGTTGATAGTTAAAACTATTTTCTAACATGCATTACTTTCTTTTATTTTACATTTATTTAATTACTCCTTAAACTAAACTCAATTTTTTGCTTATTTCTCATTTTAAAAAGATATATTTTATTATTTCTACTTATTGCGCTGAACACTGAAATTAACTCATTGAGATGAACACTGAAATTTTGACTCTTTGGACTGAACACTGAAATTGACTCACTGGGCTGGACTCTTGGAATGACTTTGACTCTTACTAAGATTATTGCAACATTTGTACTAGTTAATGTAAAATACAAAATAAATGGTCTTTATGTAAATCTAATAAACCAATCTACAAAATAGAGCTATACATTTTTTTTTGTCAATGTTTGACAAAATCCGGGTTTTTAAATTTGTCGAATACCTTAATTGTTTAAAATTTGAAGTAGTCTATTTATTGAATTTAAAATTTACTATCCCATGACAATTTTGCTAAATTTTGCTAAAAAAGGTTTAATATAATATGAAAAAAATGTTTCTTATGTGCTTTTATTACGTAATTTAATTAATTTAATTTCAACACTTAGGAAATAGACAAAATTTAAGAATGTTTCCATTTATTTTCATAATTATTTATGTTTATACGAAAGAGTTAAAATTTATTTTCAGTTAAACAATTAATAAATGTTAACCGACTACTTGTGTTTGTAACGTATATCTTGCTCCATTTTTATTCTAGAATTTCCCAGCTACTTAGTAACAACTGTTTTTTTATTGTTAGTTCATTTTTTACATTTAACAGCACATATCCTTTCATATTATTTATTTATAAATTATTAACTGTAATGCATATGAATCAATTATTAATTACACAAACAAACAATCTTTACAAATAATTTAAAGTTAAATTATAAAATCAATCGTAATAAATGGTAATTGTAGTAAAACCATAACAAAATATTTAAAAATATACGTAAAATTAATCCAAATCTAACAATGAGAGAAATGTTATACCACACGTTTTTTTTTTTCATTTTCCAACATAAATCTTTTATTCGGGTAAAATAATAACTAATTTTCCTTATTTTATTAAAAAGTATTACGACGAACTCTAAATATGCATTTCATAAGTTCAAATAGCCATAAACTTGAAAGCTAAAAGTGTTAATGTATTTTAAAATTTTTATTTCTAATCTATAACACTCCTTGCTCTTAACGTAGCCTGGATTATATTTGGTTTTCTTAAGAAGATTTAGCTTAATTTTCCTCTTGAATAAATTATATACATACTAAGTGACAAAACTGACATTTTTCTTGTGAAGTTATAAAAATACATGGTTTCAATTAAATTCTTAACATTCAGAAAACACCCAGAAGGAAGATTAAAAAATTAATTCATAAAATGTTATTCACCGTAAACACGTTCGATGAAGTAATCAAAATATTGAATAAAATGTAACTGCTTAAGATTTGTTCACACTGTTTTATTTGGTTCTATCCACTGAAAATCAAATGCGTTTCCTAATGTTACTAAATGAAGGAAACCCTTTTTACTACATTCTCACTGTTTATTTTGAAATGAACATTGCTATGGAGTTTATTGGAATGTCTTCAGCGTACTCAAACTTTGATCTCTCGTAACAAAAAATACATAAAAACATCAAAACACTTGAAAATACTTTCACTTCAGGAGGTACCTTTAGCATTTTTATTCCAAAGAAATTACTTTCCTTTAAGTTTTCTTATAAACAAACGATATTTTTTTAAACAAATAGTAAATAGAAAGAAAAAAAATGTATAATACAATGAAATTCAAGGATAAATTTATTTTTCTTCATATTTAAGAGATCTACTTTTTATTTGCAGAAGCTCAATCTCCTTCTTGCATATAAATTATGTTGAAAAAATATAGTTTTTCGTTTATAATATTTAAAGTAAGTACATTAGACGGAGAGAAATGGTTTCTCACCTTGCGGAAACAAAAAAAAAATAATAAATTTGAATATGTGCACACGTGTGCGTGTGCGTGGTAACTAAGGTGATATAACTTGCTTCATTTTGAATTTTTTTACATTCTATTTTAAAGAAAATGTTCACATTTTTTAGTTATTTTTTTAATGGTAGATGCTTTTACAAATCCTTTTTTATGTGTGTGTTAACTCATGTCCCGTTTTAAAATATATTATACCTAAAGTATAATCAAAATTATTTTTATTTTTTGTTTTTTTTACTCAATTCTAAGCTACATTGGTAAAATTACTATTTTCTATATGACAAACACTGTTCTAGATTCCTTTCGAGTGTGTCTGTGATATACTTAGAAATATAGTTTACTTAGAATAATTTTTTTTTCGAATTTCGGAAAGTTGAATTAAGATTAATTTGAGATTTTAAAAACAATCTTGTCAAGTATCTTGCATGAAATTTTAAACACCTCCCACTTACATCTCTTACTCAATTATTGAATAATAAACTTTTATTACTCAATAAAAAGGGTGCTTTATTTACAGATAAACTTTTTGTTACATATTTATTTTATATACTAATACACTTTATTTGTGTACAAATAATTTGAAATGTGCTAATGTTTAACTTATTATAAAGCGCGTCACTTGACCATGGTTCAAAATTAAAAGGTCCGCCGCCATAAGCCCTTGAGTAGCTGACTAGTGCGACGTTAATATTCACTCACTCACTCTCTATTGTAAAGCCGGCTGGGTCGAAAGAAATGACAAATTTTAAAAAACATGTTCTGGAGTATATATAAAATAGTAAATATTAGTAGCGAGTCAGTGTAATTTTCATTATAATAAAGAACTAGAGACATTTCTCCGAAATACGATTATTGTTCCCTAGAAGAGACTAATCGTTTGATAAGGAATTTTACTATGCAAAAGACACAGTTCTAGAATGTGATTCAGCTTGTAGTTAAATGCCTTACAGTTAAAGATGCATTACCTTGATATATTTGCATTCTAAATACGTTTCCTCATTTAAGCAATCTCCTTTAGAGTTTTCAATGTATAATCCTAATATAGTACGTTAAGTAGGTAATTTAAGTACATACGTCATTAAGAAAAACCTCAAAGCCAATTCATTCATTTGTAGAATTAAAGATCTACAGCTGCTGATTTCTAAGACAATTCCACACACGACATGTTCCAGATGAAAGAGTTTGACCAGATCAACTTGGAACTATTATTCTTGGTAAAATATACAAAATACCCTACACTACTGAATACAATGATTTGTTTTCACTGTCTTAGTTAGTATTGATAAAAGAGCATAAGAAAATGTTTTCTTACGGGAAATAAGGTTTCAAAGGATTGATACCGATTTTTATGTAAATTTATTAAAATATTTAATTCATTTTCTTGTTTATCAATTCGTGTAGAATTTTAAACATATCAGTTAGTAGAAATCTGTTAGGTTTTTTTTTTCGCTAGAGATTTGTAATAAGGAGACAAAAATGCTTCTTAAGAGCACATAATGAATAAAAAAACTAAACTTCGGCCCATAATATAATAAAAAAGAAAATATTCAAAGGGAACTTGAAGAGTTGTAAAAATCAATTAATACTTAAATGCTTGAATATATATGGCATAGATTTTTCTGTTTTGTTTCTTTGTATAAATATTTTCCATTTATATAATATTTTATTGATATTGCTAGGTGTTTCAACAATTTAGAAAGTTTTTAAAAAATAAGGTTTCAGTTTTTGTTTCATTTGGTACGATGTCCAAAAGTAATTATAACAATCAATGCAACTAATTTCATCAGACGCAAGTAAAACAAACTAAACTGTGCTAAAAGGTTTAAAAAGTATATTTTATTTTATTAACAAGCTCTAATGGAAGTATTTGTCCCCGAACAATTTGTTTTTATAAAAATCAAACAGATTTAAAGTTTTGAACTGTATAGAAAAAAAATAAATTATCAAAGCATCTAATCAGTGACTAATATTTATTCAAAAACTGCCATTTTATTTTAGAATAGAGAATCGGTATTTAAAATTCATATCAGAGGGTTCTAGTGATTACATTTTTTTTAATGCACCCATCTGAGTTTAAAAACGTATTCATTTTGTTTCGATCTTAGTTAGAATTAAAATTAGGAGCAATTAATGAAAATTAAAAGCTGATTGAAAAACTGGCTCTTACAGAAAAAAACCCTTTTGAATTCTGTTTTTTTTCATTTAGTATTGTTTTAGTAATAATAGGGGAAAGTCCTAATTTAGTTAGTTGGTTGAACCAACATTATACTAGAAAGAACACACACAAGAGATGTAGACATTACAAGCCCAATTTTGAACAATGGTCAATCTCTGAGAATGACTCATTTTGTACCATCTTAATTTTACACCCTACCAATAGAGAGTTGAAAGACTTCGATTCGTTTCCCCGCCAGCCACTCGTATTATTTTCAATGGGTCTCGTGCAATCAGGATTTGAAAGCACTTGTTGATTAAACATCACGCGACGGTCTTGATCATAACCACTTGACTACCATGATCCCGAAATATCTTTAGAGTTGCTAGAAAAAAATGACAAGTTAGAGCATTCAAGAAAAATCAGAATAGTTTTAAATATTTATTATAAATTTCAGTTTCTCATGACTTTGTGTTTATATTTTATTATAGCTTAGATATTTTTCCCATCTATAATTTATTTTCAATTATTTCGAAATTTGAATAGTTTGCTCTTTTTGAGTAATTAAAGAAAATAATGATTGGTTGAATAACTCATTGTTTTTTTTTATTTATCTCTGGTTCAACTTCTAAAATAATAAATTAAAATTTTAATAACATAATAGGAATAGTTTTCTAAAGCTTCAATTTTAAACGTTTTAATAATTTTTATAGTTGTAAAACTAAACGGGTAAAAGTCTACCAGATCGAAATATTTTGTGGACATTTCAAATTACAGAATCTTGATATCTATGATAGATTTTAAGTTACAGCTTCAGAAAATAGCACCATATCTTATACTATAATGTAACAAATATAAAACTAAAGAAAAGTATTTAAAAAGTAGTTTACTTTTATAATACAGATAATAGGGCAAATATCAAATGATTATGATGGTGATATCAATACATTTATTAAAAAAACCCTTTATTAGAGATCTATTTCTATGAAATTCCATTTCATAGGCTACATACCTTATTACGAAGTTAAAATGTGAAATTGGGAAAATTGAGGAAGAAAACAGTCTTCATTTCAAAAAACATATATTTATCATATTGTTAAATAAAATTACTAATATCAACAAAGTTCTCTGTCGAAGTGTTCTCAAGCTTTCAGCTGCAGAAACAGCGATAAACAGGCATTTAAATATGGAATTAAAGAGCTATATAGTATACACAATATATATTTTCATTTTACCAATGGTTTGAGCTCATAAATATCTAAATCAAATACGAAGCCTACGTCGTTTTGTCCACTTCACCTTAAAATCATCCCCTGCAGCAATGATTCGACCTTTAAAGTGCAAATAGTAGCGTAATAAATATATTCTGCATTATTGAATAGGTGTATGTTAATATAACTAGTTTATAACTGCTTAGGTACATTATAAACAGAGGAAATATGTAACGGAACTTATTTAAATAAGGAGAAATGTTAATATACAATAGAAATTTATTTGCTTATTTGCAAATATAAAATTTAATTTTATAAAATCTATTCTCTTGGAGCATAAATTTATTAACTCAAAATGCGACCGATAAAAAACAAATAATCTGGCAATGAACTCTTTTGACCATCTTCGCACTTATTCAAATATGTATTAGATAAAATATTTCAGACTACTTGAAACAATTTTATTTTGCCAAATTCTAATTTCGTCAGGATATATTTTGAATAAATAAACTATCTGTTTAAATTACTTTTACTCTCACGAGGATTGTAATAAAATAGTTGAATGAAGTATTATTGCAGTCAAATAGACAGTCGGGCATTGAGAGACGGTTGGAAGAAACTCTCGAGTTTCAATTTCTAATTCAACATTTCTCTCTTCGCAAGCTATCTGCCACTGAATTGAAATTCTGTTTCTTTTTTTCTTCCTCTTAAGCGTAGCTCTCTGATCCTATACGTTGATTTGGAATCCTTTCTGATGGAGTGGAGAACGATCCCAAATATCTCACCCTGTAAATGGTGCTTCAAAAAACAATTCAAGTCAATGCAAATTTTGCGAACGAGATAATTGATCGGGTCATGTGATTCAATTACGTGAAATTGTGGAAAAAATTTAATCTACTAGCATGTGTGTAAAATCTTACAAAATTTTGAATATCAGTCAAAAAGGGCAGAAAATATCTTAATATGCTAATTTGATTGATTGTGCTATTATTTCTATTATAACAAGTTTCTTAAAATCAAACAAGGTTGTAAATTCCGAGAAATGTTTCTTTTTAAAATATCAAGAAAACCTACACTTGTTTAGTTATCGTCTCAAATTCAAATAGTACCAAGTGTATTTATTTTAATTGTCTATTGTGGCCGGGGTTTTACGAACAAGTCTTGGCTTCAAAGCAGAGAAGGGGGGGCGAACCTTTAGGAATCAATGGGCCCTTTTTTCGAAACAAATGTTTAATGAGGTATAGAGATGTGCCGTCACAAATAATTTTTACTTGGCATTATTGAAAAAATAATACAACTAAATACTAACAACTCAAAACTCTTTGTTCACTACGAAAAAGTACATTTTGCACTGCATAGTAGTAAATGTTTTAGTCATACGTGTAATTCAAATTTTAAGGTAACATTAGTACGACTTTTGATCTTGCAGATTAGATGGCAAATAACTTATAATAGGAATGTAATAAGTATCTTTTAGCAGAATGCAGGCTAAATTGGAGTCATCCATAAAACGGTTTCTGAGCGAGGCTTTAATGTTATTTATCTCTGAAAATAATGACTCGCAGGCATAGGTAGATGAAACTGTGGTTATAATATCATGAGTCGGCTTCTTCCAACAGTTAAATGTGTCTGGAATCGAATTCCATGCTTCCAAACTTTCATTACTGGTATTTTTACAATATATCAATTCCAACGTTTTCCTTGTTTGAACAAAATTTGGAACCCATATTGAACTATACTAAAAATCAATCAGTTTTATATCAAATTCTTCAATTTCCAACCAGTAGAACTTGAACAAGTTTAGTTTATCAAATAAAGTCAATCAGGGCACATAATAAACTTCAGAGCTTTCGATAATTATTTGAACTGAGACCATCTCACTGAAAATTCCTTGATTTAAAGAATTAATTACAGAAATAAATTTTTCTATACCTTTTTCTTAATCTGGTTTCTCATGTATATCTAAATCTTTGATATTTTTTTTCTAGTGTGGGAAGTACTTGTAGTTTCTTGTAATAATAACATTTATGAAGAAATGTAGTTAAGCTTCAAAAACGCGAAAGAGATTCCTCATAGTGAGTTTTGTTATTTTGGAATAAAATGCAAAATATTTTGATCGGTGGCGTGCCCAAAACATTTTTTTATGTGCCATTGATAGTTGGCGTGCCACTGGTTTGCCATCCCTGGTCTAGAGGGTATAATCCCCGTTAAATTGGTCCCCACGCTGTCAAGCTGTGGAGCCTTAAAGAGTGGGGTGCCAGCTCCAGGGTCATCCACGTCACTTGATTGAGGCTCCCAATGAAGAAACCCTTCGCCAACAGCTCTCGTCTTGCTTCAGACTAAATGAAGATTTATTATTTTCTTAATTCTTGTGTACAGTATTGAGAACTTATTATTCAATACAAGAGGAAATATGCATACAAAAATAAATTATGTTAACTGTGCAAATATCAAATCTGAATTTGTTAAATTTTAAATAATTTTCACCCATCATGCGTAAGTTATTTTTCATGTACAAACTTTATCTTTAATGTATTCAAACATAAATTTTTATTTAGTAAAAATAGAGTGGTAAAGCGATTTTCCAATATTCACATTGCGTATCTTATTGTGTGCAATTCCAATAATCAAATTTTCTTAATTCGAGCCACTCGCTTTGTATTTGTTTACATGGTATTTTTTTGTCATTCTTCAATAAATTTAAAGAAATTATTGTAATGAAATATTTATATAAGTTAATATGCTTCAAGTTAGTTTAGTGAACAATTCTTATTAGGACACTGAAAACGTAACTGAACGTTATACGTTTTTGAGTTAAGTAGCAGTAGTATGACTAATTGAAAAAATTAACATACAGAAACTAAAGACAAATTTAGCGATTTTTAAATTATTTCTTAATTTGAATGTTAATATACATTATATAAAAAATTCCTGTGAACTTGCAAAAAATGATTCACTATCAGTTATATAAATTATTCCGATGAAATAAAAGAATTGAGCAACTTGGCGTCCTTTGGAAATCTATCTACCCCATCCCTTGCTATAGCCGAGTCGTCATAGTTGCGAACGGATGACCGATGTTGTATCTGTTGAGTCCTAAATATGAGCCGGTCACGTGTCATCCTCGTCACTTAACTGAAATTGGGGTTCAAAATTACGAGGTCCGTTTCCAGAAGCCGTTAGAGTGTGACTTAAATAATCAATCTTTATTATACAGCAAATAAATTACAGCTTTTTTTATATAATTTACTTCTCTTTTGTACAATCTTAATGATGATGACAGAGTATTTTTTTTTAATTTTCTCAAGGTTCATAACATTTTGATTAAGAAATATATTCATTCGGAATGCCTAAATTACCACATTATCATCTAAAATTTCTAAGACTAAATCGCTTCACATCTTGTCTCTATATATTGAAGCGCCCTCATTCCGAGTTAGTCAAATTCTATGTCTTGTTTACAACAATGCTACTCAAATTCCGCATCCCTATTAAGATAAATAAATATTTTTAACAGCCCGCAGGATAGAAAAGGCGAGTGCAGAGGCAAGTAGCGAATTCTGTTAATCTCAGTCATTTTATAAAATAAATTAGTGAATAGTGGTCCTATCCCAGAAAGCAGGCTTATTACTTTCATAGCTAAATTGAGATAACCCAAGTAGAAGAGTGGAAAAGTGGAAAACGGCTTAGCCCCCCCTTCTGCACATGAGGTATTTAGAACTCGCTAAGGTATAGAGAGAACAGCGCGAAAGAGCTGAAATCACTTTCCCAACTGATGCTCAATAGCAGGATATCCTCATTGAATATTCCAGCCCTCTTAACGCTATCTAGTTTTCTTCAAGAAAATTATTGCCCAGATATAATAGCTTGATAGATACATATCCCTTACTGCTCAATGTTGCTGCGAAGAACGGTGAATGCCGTGGTGAAATTTACCGAAGCAGTTGCTTGTAACGCTGAAATTTTAAATTGTTTTCTACCAAATAAGATTTTTCATGGTGCGCTGAACAGCGTCTACTTAGTTAACCCTTTAATGCGTAGTGCATCAAATTTGATAGTTTTATTGTTCTCAGTAATTCGGCCTCACTTTTTATTTCTTTCATCTCTCAATTATTCCTGGTGTAATTTAGTTTATAAATACTTTTGTGCTCTTTGTCATTTATTCGTAACTACGTTTTTTTAAAAGTTCTCGAAATTTAATCAGTTTTCCGTTAGATCTTTTGGTGCATATGCTCTGGATATAAATTTGTAAAAAATTCAAAATTATTATTATTATTTTAAAAATATTCTTCATTTTATGCTAACGATATTGTGTAATGATTTCTAACCTTTATTCTCGTCCAATTTATTACGGTTAAATTGTTTTATATAGAGAAAGTGATTCTGTATTATGTATTGTACTAGAGATTCATTTCAAAAAAGGAAAATAATAAGAAAAAAAAACATTTATTAGAGCAAATACGTTACAATATTTACGCACGAAAATTCTGTATAGTAATTTTTGTATGATATAATAAAGTGATAGGAATATTAAAAAATATGTACCAATATGAAGTGATTGATTGTAATAAGAGTAAGAAAATTTCTTTTGTTAGAGAGTTAGAGTAAAAATAAATGGTCAAATAGTGGTAAATGTGTAAAATATAAGGCTTGGTAATTATTTACATCTCTTAACGTATCTAATTTGTATGTTTGAGCTAACGATACTAAAGCAGTTTAAAAATAATTAATCAGTACCAAGAAAAATTTAAAAAATGAAACGAATTATTTTTAAATCAAAAAGATAAAAGTAATGAAAAATTAAGAAGTGAAGCAAAAAATTCATTTTTTCGGAAACTGTCTCAAGTTTTAAAAATAGATACGGTCATACCTTAAAAAATACCTAACATTTTATAATAATACAAACTAAAACGTTGCACACAAAAATGACAAAAAAATGATCTCCTAAATAAAATAATAAAAGAAACTAAAATGTTATTTCAAATTCAATAAGAATTGAACTTGCAATAACCTTTTTTAGTTTATGTCATTATTTTATTTAAGAATTATACCTCGTATGTTTTTAAAGAGACATTAATGAACAATTAATTAGTTTTTTTAAGTAACACGAATTTTAAATAAGCACAATTGTATACATTTGACATATACTTGAAATTTTTTTCTCTTTTTGTTAAACTGAAGTAAGAAAAAATAGTTTTTAGTTTTTTTATTAATTGTACTTATTTTAATTTCACATACCCTTATTAGAAATAATACATTTTTAACAAATCAAAGAATTTCAAAAGTATAAATTTAAAAAAAATAGATATGTTCATTTAATTAATTTGTTTTTCTTTTAGTTGCATTCAAATCATATTTTATTCATTTTTTCGCATGATGAACAAAAAATCTTAATAATAAAAAGAAAATATTACAAACTCTTATTCCATGTTTTGCGCTATTATTTGCTCTATGCTTAGAGTACCACTGCTTTAATATTTTTCCTAATATGTAAAAGTTAATCTTGTTGACATCTTTAATGGAAACAATAAGAAAATGAGGTGCAGAAAAGTAAAATGTAGTCCAACGGATTGAGCATTAAATACAGAAATAACACACACGTTTAATTTTCAGAAATAATTTCATAAGTAAAAAAAAAAAATTCTAAAGTCATGTTTCCAATTCTACTTACTATATTTATAAAACGTTATACACATCCAAATATATTTTTTTTTCCATTGAAAAAATAAATTATTTAGTTAAAACAACATTTATTATCTGTATTTGTAAATTTTAAAGTTGTATTTTGAAAAATAATGGCGTTTTAATAATAAAAAATGTTTCAACAATAACGTTCAATTTTAATTGTAGATAGTTATTTTAATTTATAAATAAAGTACACAAAATAAAAACTCAGGTATTAGATATTTTAAGAAACGCATACACACTTACACGAAAAATGTACTCTTGCATGTAGTGTAACAACATAAAAAGGTAAGTAAAGCAATTTGCGCAATGCCAACAAAAAAATAGCATTAGAGTTAATTTTACTCCAATACTTAGGAACACATCTAAATTAATAATATATAATTCCGTAACTAATTTTATTTAAATAAAGTTTAAGATTTAGTTTAATTAAGTAGGATTTATTGATTAAATGAGATAATGAATCCTTTAAGTAAAAACTAAATTTTACTTTTAAATGAATTGCTTATTAACTTAGGTTGAATAATTCATTAGATTCATAAAGTGAATTTCGGTTTAGTAACGGACATATCCTAGATACTTCGTATTTTGTCTGGAATTGAACCAAATAAATGAAATATATTTCCCCCTTATGTATTTCTCATGAATTCTTTTCTAATTATATTTATATTATTTACTTAATGATGAGGAAATTTGCATTTCCTTGAGAATTCAATAAAAATGATAAGCATATTTGCTTGATTATTTTGTAAAATTTATTTTACTTTGATTATATTAATTAAACTGTATCCATATTTTTTCATTTTGTGTTGGTAAGCAAAATGTCAAATAGTATTCTAAAATGAAATTTTAAAATACCTTTAGGAAATTATATACATGTTAAATGAATTCAAAAATAAATTTGATTCCAAAATGTTTCAATCTGAAATTTTTAGTCAGATAGAAGTAAGGTCTTAGACAAGAAAAAAAGAAATAGAAATAGAAAACAAGAAACAATTGAATCAAAGAAATATTTTAAAAAGAAATTCTAAATTTGGCAAATAGAAAATAGGAAAAGAAATATAAAAACACACATATTTATTTTAAAAAACCAGGGTTTATTTTTAGAGAACTTCTTAATCATAAAAAAAGGCGCACAACTTATACTTACTTACTTACTTACTTACTTACTTACTATGAATAATATAAAACTATACATAAAATTTAAAAACGAGTTACGAAAACATATTTGTCATTTTTTGCTGCCTATCATCCTTGAGTCCACCTACTATGTAGAAGAGCTGATGCGCACAAAATCTATCGTGGCTCCAAGTCCTAACGTTGGCATGTTGAGCTCCTTTCAAAATAATAACCTTCTTAAAAAATCTTTGGATTTTTTTTTTTTTTTTTTTTTTGTAAAATTTGACAGTTATATATAATACGTTACTTTGAAAAGGTTTCGAAAGAAGAGATCCCGATTTACCGAAAAAAGTGTAACAAAAACTTGCTTTTCGGAGATATATTTGACATGCGATTGGTTAATGAGGTTTTTTCGTTTCAAAATCTCCAAGAGAGAGGGTTTTCTAATTCACTAATAACCACGAGCTGTTATTCAACGTTACTCAAGCAATACTCATTTCAAAGATAAATTTAATGAAACAAAAAAAATCACTTTTTTTTTCATTCGCAACCAATTGTTTTCAGTGTAGGAATTAAAAATTCAATTGAAGAGTAAATCGGGTTTAAATGTAAGGATGTATTTTTTCTTTCTTCCTTCTAAACCAACTAATTGGTGTAATTTTATGTTTTTTTATTATTTTCAAATTGTGTGTATTTTTCTTCTTTCCCTTTCTAGATGTTGAATTCTTAAAGAAAAGAAATTCAAAATAACGCGCCGAAGTGCGTAGCGTTTTTGTTAAGTTAATTAAAATTTTACTTTTATTTTAATTTGAGGAAGAAACGAAGGTTTAATCCCTTCCTTTTGTACAACAATGACAGATCGCAGATTTTAACCTTACAGAAAATTTTACATTGCCGAAAAATCTTTTTCCATTTCTTTCTCTCTTTCTTTTTTTCTGGTCCTGTCGGTCATGTTAAAAAAAACATTGTTTGAGAATTGCTTTTCCCAGTTTTTATTTCTTACGAAGTCTGTATGTGTAATTGAAATGGCGTTCAGGATTATCAATCGGACTGAAAAGAGGACGAATTTAATTTTTTGGTACCAAAATGTTTTTCCGAATTTCTGTTTGTCGATAGGGAAAAAAAATTTTCCCGGAAGATTGACGCTTCTTTACTTAATCGTTTTCTTTGTTTAGGTTTATTTGACTCATTAATGACCGCTGTTACTTTGGCATTAAAAAGTTTAACATTCACTGCTAATTTCTAATTAAATGTTTCTTAAATTAATGAGTTGTATTAACAAAGGAACTTCCGCCATTTTTAATTTGTGGATATTTTATACACGAGAAATAGATTATACACTTATGAAACCTCTCGCTAAAAGAAATTAATTTCCTCACAAAAAGCTCTGACATGAGTATTTTTAATTCATTGTTAATTTTTTATCTTCAATGTTTTACCAACCACAGCTACACTCATGTCCATAAATTAAGGATAATTCAGAATCACACAGAAATTGAACTCTAAAATTAAAATTTCACCTGTAGAATTATCACACACATCTTGAAGAAAAATATGCAAATTACAGGAAACCATCAGATGGCGCGGGTAGTACGTCACAATGACTAGAGTGTAAGAGTATATAAGGAATGGTGGCAAAGAAGTAAAATTGTTCACAAGCGCTTAAGACGTTCAGTGCAATACCCGCGTAGTTATGGCACAAATGAATCATTTGGATGATTTTTTACGTGGTAAAATTATTGGACAACTGGAATATGGACGTACCCAGCTGGAAGTATCCGAGGAACTTGGAATCACCCAGGGTGTCATCTCCGGGCTTTGGCAACGGTTCCAAGATGATGGTAATGTGAATAGATGTTACAGAACAGGTCGCCCCCCCAAGTTACAACACCGAATGAGGACCGGTATATTTGGCAGTTACTCCCAGAAGAAACAGACGGAGCACATCATCAGACCTGTCTCGTCAGCTCTCTTCAGCTACCGGTACGACAGTTTCAAGGCAGACTGTGTACAGATGCTTAGGGCACATTGGTCCATATGCTCGTAGGCCTGTCAGACGTGTTCCACTTACCGCAACTAACTGTCGCCTGTGATTAACCTGGAGTAGAGAGCATGCATTGTGGACTCCACAACAGTGGTCTTGTTTGATGTTTTCCGAAGAGTCCAGGTTTAGTTTGCAGTCTGATTCTCGCCGGACTTTAATATGAGAGCGCCAGGTACCCATTACCACCAAGATAACACCATTGAACGACACCTTAACGGTGTTGCAGGATGGCTCGTTTGGGGAGGAATTATTCTTGGTTCCAGAACTGACCTGCATGTTCAGAGTGTAACGATGAGAGGCCACATTTATCGGGATGTCATTTTGGAACAACATGTACGTTTGTTTCGGGGTGCCATGGGTGCCGAATTTCTGTTTATGGATGACAGCGCCCGTCCTCACCGTGTAAACATTGTAAGCGAATGCCTTCAATCGCAGGATATCACCCGTATGGATTGTCCAGCATACGCACCGGACATGAATCCAATAGGGCATGTGTGGGATATGCTTGGTCGACGAGTTGCAGCCCGTCAACTCTATCCCACCTGTCTACCGGAACTTCGAAGGGCATTGCTTAATGAGTGGTGTAATGTTTCCCAAGATAAGATTGATAATTTGATACTCAGCATGCCTAGGAGTTGTAAGGCCTGTATTGCATCTCGTCCGGGAGACATACTCCGTATGAACCATTAAACTAACCATGTTATACTATTTTTGGTAAATAGGTTCTTTTTTGAAATTTGCCCCAGAGAGTAAAAATCGCACTTTTTATTAATTATGTCAAACATATAGCATCTTTTTTGCGCTTTTCCTTTTGTTTATTAAATAGACTTTACAAATAAGACAAATTTGTTTTGCTTCTGTCTCTTTCTCTGCCTGAACTTCATTATCCTTAATTTATGGACATGAGTGTAATTTTATATCTTAAGGGGATTTTTATGTATAAAATAATTCTTTAATTGAGGCCTGGTAACAAACTTTTAATTTAAAGTTACTGTTTTACTGTTAACGTTTTTTTTTCTGTAAATAAGTATGTAACATCTGTAAAGAATATATATTTATGAAAAAGTAGTTTTCATTGTAAAAAATATTGCTTCTACAAAACTTGAGTATCATAAGGTTAAAATTTTTAGGGAATTCAGTAATCTGAAAAGTCAAATGGGTTCTACTTGGAACAGAATTTTTTGTTTGTGCTTTCATTATGGAAAGAATTTTAAAATTTTTTGATTGAAGAAATAAGTAGTAAAAAAATTGTTTATTTTTTTTGTTTGTTAGTATATTTATGGGCTATGGTTTTTATATATTTTTCAAATATTTAATAGTAAAAAAAATATAAAAACTAAAAAAAAATTACAATTTTATTGAAAAAACCTTAAATTTTACAGAAACGTTTTATAATATTTCAAACTAAAATTGACCAAACTTTATTGTAATCCTAAGGAAACTGTCGATGACATTCCTAGTTGAAGTATTTATACAAGTAACTATTTTTAAAAACTCTTCTTTTTTTAATTCTTCGTAACTGAAAGATGTAAAACAACACGTTTAAGAGGGAAAGAAAAATATCTTATACAGTAGCAGCTTTAACTGAAAAAGTCTCATCTTTCTACAAAAATTAGTTTCGAAACTAGCTGTATGGCCCGGCGTTGCACGGGCTTTCATTTTCCCTCTTGACGCCAGAAATTATGTGTGTGTGTCTTTGTACGCGCGCAATGGGAGGCATTTCTAAAATTATTTCATTAAATTTACCGTTTTCGAAATGTGTTCTATATACCTGTATTTTCGATTGAAGGTATCCGACTACGTTCGGAACCGTGATTTTGCAAACGCGTATAAATGGATAATATACTCAGGAACATTGAAAATAGCGACCCAAGAAGAAAGCATCGGATTGAAATGAAATTTAATACACATAATGACACAAATGAGAGATTCACATTGTCTAAAAAACAAGACAATTAAACTAATACAGGGTGTGCAACGACACAAATACTGTGCTACTTCAATAGCGTAAAGGACAACCTCCAGCTGCAATACATGCCGCCACACGGTCCCGCATTGAGTTGATTAGACACCTTATGTTGTCCTGAGCAAATGCGCCCGCAAATCTTGAACAGCCAACTCTAAATCATGTACAGAGTGACATGATGGCATCTGCCGTTTTGGCTGATCCCACACGTGTTTTACAGGGGACAAATCGGGGGAGCGTGCCAGCCATGGAAGAGTCTGAAAATGACTTAGGATGTCTTGAGCAACTCTTGCTGTATGCGGACGAGCATTATCTTGCTGGAAAATTGCCCCTGGGAGACCATTTAGGAAAGGTCCTACATGGGGTCGAAGAATATCATCAACGTAATATTGACCCGTTAAGGTTCAACGCATCATAATTAAAGTGGACCGGCTATCATAGTCTATGGCCCCCCAGACCATTACACCAGCTGTGCGGGCAGTGTGACGTTGAACATTGTGGGGGAAATTGTACCGCTCACCATGGCGCCTCCACACCCGTACAAGGTTATCATCTGTCCCCAAAACAAACCGGGATTCATCACTAAACACAACATTTTGCCAATCTGTGACATTCCACGTTGATCTGGCTTGGCAATGCTGTAGACGCAGTTGCCGATGTTCCGGTGTTAAAGGGAGTGCACGGAAAGGGTGCTTGGATTTAAGATTTGTTTCTGCAAGGTGTCTGAAAATTGTTTATGGAACAATTGCTACGCCTACGTCTACTCGTATTGTCAAACGAGTCACTGTGGGGTCCATAAGTGCTTGCCGCATGATCCTTCGATCATCTCTCCTCGTGGTCTTACTTGTCCTTCCAGACCCGGTTTTCCGCGCGTGGATACCTTCGCGTGTCCACTGCTCCCAACAATTTCTAATGGCACACTCCGAACGATCCACCTGGCCAGCTACACGGCGCGTCGACGAGCCTGCAGTTTTCATCCCAATGATCAGGCCTCTCTCAAACTCGCTCAACTGTGAGAAATATCTTCTAGCACGTTTACCTGGCATGTTTCGCTTACCAAAGTCTTCCTACAATCGGCGGGTATTCGTCACGTTTATGAATCTTTGAATTTGCGCTGGCTTATATAGCACCCTCTTCCTGATATTAGCACCTGCTCATACACCGTGACGTGTATGAGCAGGCGTATTGGCACACAAAACTTGGATCATTTGCATATTACATTACGCTGTACTTATTTGCAAAGTTTCGCGATTGTTCTTTGCTTCCTTCTTGGGTCGCTATTTTCAATGTTCCTGAGTGTATTTATGATATTTAGTGTCACTTAGATTAGAAAATGTATACAAAGTTGCTTTAAGAATACTCTTACAATAAAAAAAATATTTAATTACAATATTTTGACGAAAAAGGAACACACAATAATCAATTTTCAAAATACTCTCCTGTTTTGAAAAATGCTTCTAATATAATAATATTTTGCCTGTATATAGCTCAGACCACTGTACAGATGCTCAACTAGACTTTTTGAAATATATAACTTAGAAGTGGGTGTATCCATGTTTTACGACAACAGATGGGAGAAATTTTATTAAAAAAATGCCGATAATTATTTCAATTGTTGGTAACTCTGAAAAAAATGTGAATTTTTTTAAAAAATAGTTTCAGACTCTCTGGAAATGTCCTTACTTTATATAAGTAAATATTATTATTGTAGAAGCATTTTTCATAAAAGGAGAAAATTTTGAAGAAAGATTATTCTAAGTTAATTTTTTGCCAAAATATTGTATTTAAATAAATATTTTTTTCGAAATGTCCTTAAGACACTTTTACACATTTATTCTAATCTAAGTGACACTAAATATCACTAAAATTATTCATTTATACGCTTTTTTAAATTCACGGTTGCGAACGTAGTCGGATACCTTAAGACCCGGTTTCTTTTCCCTCTCTCTAGCCCGGCATAACACGAGTTTTTTTTTTAGTTTAAAATTATTGTTCCCTCTTCCCTTTATCCTCACAGATAAGATATAGCTTCAAATTTCGATGTATGCCTTATAAAAAAACTATATTGTGTTAGTTAAAAATTTATTAATGTGAAGCAATAAAAAGAAAGCGATTATGATTCTAAGAATGAGACAAAAAACTTTAATCATTTTTTATTACTACTTAGTTTATAAGACACTAAAATAATAAAATAAATTTCAGATTTTCATGAACTAATTAATCGTTACATATAGTTAGCTTAAAAATGTCTCTATAATGTATTTTTATCCAAAATAATAGACGATATACTTTTTAATTAATAATTAATTTAATGATGAAATAATAGAAATAATTATTTTAAACACACACACACACACACACACACATATATATATATATATATCTTAATTAAAATCCATTTTCTATAAGTAATAAATAAAAGAAAAATTTACGGATAGCTATTGAAACAATTGCTGTTTCTGAACGTTTGAATGTAACATATAAATATAAATATATATAAGTTACAAAAAAACAGTATGTGGGAAAACCTATAAATATATATTTACATGTACTAAAAAAACATTAAAAAAGGAGAAGCTTATAAAAACATTTTGATATTTTATTTAAATTTTAACCGTTTATCTTTGCACTGTGTTTAGTAAATTATTTAAACACGTATCGGACGAAAAAAAAAAAGTATATTACACAAAACTAACATATTAATGATTTTAACAATGATTTCTTTTTTAGGTTTTAAACTAATAAAATTAATTAAAAATGTTCATTTAGCAAATAATTGTCACATACCATTTGCTTAAGAAGTAGCAGTAAAAGAGAAAATCTCGTGCATAGATATATAATATTTTATTTATATTATATAGCTGGTATACTCGTTCTTAACACGGGTGAATTGAAAAATTAAACAATACAGATTGAAGGATTAGGAAGTTTTTAATGAGTTAATTTTATGTGAATTGCAAATTAACAAGAAAACAAACAAACTTTTTGCATATCTCAGCTGAACAAAAGAACACCTTTTTTTAAATTTTAAATCTGTAGATCTAATACATGATAAAAAGGTTTTTTTTTTATTTTTAACTCCCCCCATAACTCTCTTGCGGCTCGTTTTTTGAAAACACCTTCCTAAACTGATATCTGCGTAGCAAAATCAACGCATTGTTACAAATTTTGTGTAATGAACGCTTAAAATAGCGTAAATAATTTATATCTGGAAGTGTAATACATTAATATTACTTTTTGTTGTATTCATTTTATGTAAAAATCTTGCCACCACCTCTCCCTTCGAAATCTAGTTTTATTATGAAATAAAAAATAGTGATTATACTGATCAACGGAATAAATTAAAAGCGAGTACGCGCTGAGTCATGGCGTAGACAAAACAAAAGGCTTGCTTGACACAAAAAGATAGATATACACTGTCACGTGCTTTTTTGCAGATGGGAGACTTTTTTCCTACTTTCTTGACAATTATCGTTATATTTTGGTAACTTCCCACTATAACTTTATAAATTATAGCATATCTTATTCTGATGTATAAGCTATTTTATTCTAAAGTTTCATTAAAATCCATGCAGTTTTTTTTCCCCGTGAAAGTATACCAAACATCAAAACATACTTTCGCATTTATAATATATATCTTAAAGATTTGATGCACTTTTGAACAAATAGAACTATTGAAAATAAACATAAGTTATTTTTAAGCAATTGTTCCATTGCTTTAAGAGTTTTATTTTATTTAAATTTCTGTAGTCTCTACTAAATGATATTCGTTTAATACAGGTGGAAAAAAAATATGCAGGCTATGAAAAATACTTGCGTAGAATATTTTATTCTAAGACTTCTACTATTTCGAGACAAATTTGTAAAAAATTTTTCTTAAAAATTAGTATTTTTCTTACACATTACGCGAATTACGTTGATCTTTATAATCAATGTAGTATTTCATAAAATATACTGAAGATTGCAGTTGAGTGCGAGATTTGAATAATGAAAAGAATATTCTGTTAAACACATACACCATACACTTTATTAATTAATACTTTTGAATAAAGAATTAATTAATTTGATACTAACTGGTTGATTAATTTTAAAATGTGCTATGGAATAATGCTTGTACATTTTAATAAATAGTCAAATTTTATTACAATTTAGCAAATCTGTTAAGTTACTAGAATAGTAATATGTTTGAAAACGCTTCTTTTACATGCGATCTAAAAAGAACAAGATGTATCAATTGATTATAGTAACATTTTATAACTTTTAATATATCTTAACAACACAAATAGTATTTTTTAATTAATATTAATAAAAAATGTATAACATATCCCTTTTTTCAACAATCGATAGCATTTGAGCACTTTTTTATGTCAGTTTCTAAGGAATGAATGTGCTTTATTGAAAAAGGAGAACTATATAATTTGTTATTTGCAAGACAAGTGATATATTAATTTTAAAAAAATGATCTTAATGACAAAACTACATTAGATTATTCATAGCTTTATCGTGTTTAGAAACAGACAAGTCTTTTCTTCAAAATTTCAGCTTTTCAAAACAAAGATATGTTTTATACAACGTATATTTATATAATGTTACATGGTGTATCGTCTTTCAAATGAAGGTTAGATCCACTTATTTAATAGGCAGGTTCTTTTGAAGAAAATAGTAATTTTCATCCTGGATATGATTAATAATTACAGAAGAGTATCTTCCAACACACAATATTAACACAAATATATAACTCTAAACTAATTCAGGTTTAGAAATCACACAAATATTGAATACAATAATTCCTTTTTCGCCAAAAGCAAGGGAAACGCGCAATCATTGTCAAATGTTTCACTCCCATTTTTTATTCCTGCATCAATCTTATAAAGTAAAGCTGTGAAGAATAAAATTTTCTGATGTTTTCTCGTAAATTAGTCACCCTCGTAGCTTCTGGAATTTAGTAGAGACATCCATTTTTATCTCCAAATTGGCAACATTTGACGATCAAAATTGTATCCACGATAACTCCCATTCACCTATTACAAACTGAAAAGAATTCTTTCTTGTTCTAAAAAGGATATTTCCGGCCTCTCTCTCTCTCTCTCTCTCTCTCTCTCTCAATACCCTTTCGGCAGAGAAGAGACCTAAGTTGAAAATTTTGCTTAACAATATAATGAATATTTCCATTTTTTTTCATGCGTTGTAATGCTACTAATTTTTTTATAAAAAAGCTAAATGAACATTTTTATTCAATAAGAGTTTCTAAATTTACTTTTTATGTATTTACAGGACTCCGTTTGGTGCTAAAATAGCTTTGTAAGCAACTGCTACAGTCTTCGAAGACTTACTTCGCCATCAAGTAAGTTTTGCTTGTTTCCTATCTTACTAAACTTGGTTTAAATAAATGCGATAAAATCATAACTTTAATAACCTATAAATATATACTGCATTGAAATCAACTTATTTAATAATACAAATATACTATTGACTTTTTTGTACATTGAAAAATTCTGAAATCCACAAGTTTCAATCAATGGCTGATATAATTAATTATAAGCATTCAATGGCCCTTATGGAACGCCTGTTTCTGTACGAGCGCATAAATCTGTAAATAATGTGGCTGCTAAATATACACCGTTAAATGATATCAATTATATATATCTCTGGCTTATTGTAGCATGTAACAAAGAACCCACCGAAGAGACAGATTCATTTAATTTTGTGCAACCCGCACCGCGCTATTAATTAATACAGCTTGATTCTCTTCTAGAATCTTTCAGATAAGTTTCTGCGTGCTAGTTTCCGTCTTCTATTAACAAATATTTTATTAAATTTCTCTACTAGTTATAGAGTTTCCTTCAGATGCTCTACTTGTATGTACCCCATGCTGAAATTGTAACGCGTCTTGAAGCTTGAAGGTGCTGCTGATTGGTGAAAAGAATTTACGCCAGTGGTGTGCTAATTTTCTTTACCGTCGTATGATTAAGTTATTTTACGGGAAACAAGTTTAACAATAGATGATATTTAGAAATTCTCTCCCTTTCCATTAATAATTTTGTAAATGAATCGACTGTGGTTATGTTTAAGTAATAGCAATTAGTAGCACTATTGTTGACGTTTCCATTTCTTGATTAATATATTTTTTGTGTTGGGTACCTTGCATTCGTAGTGGTGATATTTACACTTGTGAAACTTTTTTTAATGCAAATCTTCATTAAAATGCATTGCATTTCATTTAAAGGGTAACTGTGTGCTGATCACTTACTTGCAAATAATTATTTAAAGAAGATATCAAGATGCGTTGTAAATAAATTATTTTATGAATATGAAAACTGTGACATATTGAAAACAAAAAAAATCGTCAATTTTAAGGCAACAAATCTGAGTTCTCCGGATTTGAAAATTTAAATTTTCTTATTTATTTAATTATTCACATAGAACAGGGCAATTATTTACTTGAATGATGGTTTTAACACATCTTGAAGGACTGAATAGGTTTTGTTCAATAGAGTTAAGGAAGAGGTGTTAATTTTTTTTAATTTAAACTTAACAGATAAAAATAATTTAAAGTATAGTTCGATTAATCTAATGTTTAATAATTTTTTTATCAAAAGGATATGTTAAGTTATCCGACTACGTTCGGAATCGTGATTTTCAAAAGCACATAAATGGATAATTTTCATGATATTTAGTGTCACTTAGATTAGAATATATGCATAAAATTGTTTTAAGGACATTTTGACAAAAAAATTATTTAAATACAATATTTTGGCAAAAAATTAACGTAGAATAATCTTTTTTTCCAAATGTTCACCTTTTGTGAAAAATGCTTCTATTAGAATAATATGTTACTGTATATAGCTCAGACCTCTGTTCAGAGGCTCAACTAGAATTTTTAAATATACAACTTAGAATTGGGTTTATTCATATTTTACGACAACAGAGGGGAGCAATTTTAAGGAAAAAAAACGCGAATAATTATTTCAATTGGTGGTAACTCTGAAAATAAAGTGAAGTTTTCAAAAATTCTAGTTGAGCCTCTGTAGAGAAGTCTGAGCTATATACAGGCAAAATATTATTATAATAGAACCATTTTTCACAAAAGGAGAACATTTGGAAAAAGGATTATTCTAAGTTAATTTTTTGCCAAAATATTATATTTAAATAATTTTTTTTGTCAAAATGTCCTTAAAACAATTTTATGCATGTATTCTAATCTGAGTGACACTAAATATCATGAAAAGTATCCATTTATGTGCTTTTTTAAAGTCGCGGTTCCCAACGTAGTCGTATACCTTAAAGATAATATATTGATTACTTAAAACCCCGGATATCAATCACATATTTTCGAAAAGATAAGGGCAATTTTTCAAAGAGAAAAAAAGAGAATTATTTTCCTAAAAATGTTAAAAGTTAAAAGTTAAAAACAATCTATAAGGAGTACAAATTTACTGTTAGTAAATTTCGCATAGTTTAATAAAATATTTATATTTAGAGAGATGCATATAATAATAGCAAATATTTTTCTGTTAGTGAAATGCGCAACTCATATATCAAAACATAAACTATAAAAAAATTGACTTAAGCCTACACAGTATATTAAAAATATCAAAATGTACTTATGTATTTTTTGGTGGCGCATCTGCTTGAGAATCTTGGCTCTATATTTTAGATAAGATATCCAAATAGTTAGACATAAATTTGAATTTTTTTTTCTGAATACTGTCACACTATCAAAACCTATGTCTTTACAGAATTTTAAATGCATTTTTTTTTCTTTAGACTTTTGTTTTTGTCGATGCAAGTCTTTTTTTATTGCCTAAGACTTTTTGTTCAAGATAGTCTTGAAAGTTTTTGAAGATATTTTCATATATGCTCACTAAAAATGTTACTTTGGGTTTAGACGCAAGAGTTTTTCTTTAAATAGTACAGTGTTATTCTTAGAATTTCCATATTTTTTTGCTGTTTACCTTTAAAAATAATCCTTGAATTTAACGAAAATTCAGGTTTTCAGTTTTAAGCTAAATTTGTATTTAACATTTGAAATGAAAGAAACATAAACCATTTAAACTAACCAAAAATATCAAAAATTGAAGTTTATTAGCATTTTAATAAACTTCAAAAATTTAAATTTTTCTTTCAACTTTTAAAATAATGACCAGCTAAACTGCGACTTTTTCAGAATCAAGTTAATAATATTGTCTGAAAAATCATTAATTACTTTAAATGTTACTGTAACTTATTATTACTATTATTTGTTTCTTTTTAAAAAAAAGAGTACTCTGTGTCCAAATTAGTGAAGGCTTGGGCTTTTGAAAAATTACCGTACATGGCATAGCAGCAATACTATAAGGATTTCACAGGAGACTGATATGTTATAAATAAACTTCTGCATACTTATAAAAATGAGGGAACAAAGAAAATAAAGGAAAACATATTAGTGGTTTAGTTATGTTATTAAATATCATGCTGGAAATCAACAACCGATCAATATCTTAAGATTAAAAAAAAATATCAATTTATTCTTTTTTTTCATTGAAATAATATATTAATCAGTATAAAACAATCTGCGTAGTTATAATATTTGAAACATTCATAAGTATTGTCTATCTAGTGCTGCAATAGACTTTCTTTTGTCATGATTCAGTTTAAATATAAAACAAATATTTTGCCATAATTACCTTCTAATACGTGATTTCTCTATTTATAAGGCTACACATTAACCTAAAAATTTCATTTTTACCGAAATTTTTTTTTTGCATGTTTTGGTGGCCCATATCATTGAGATGCTTGCCACAAAAGTTCAGATTTGTTAGAAAATTAGTTTTTAAGATATTTGAAGTTTTATGAGCTATGGTTTTGGTTTCGGTTTCCTTTTAAAGCATTTTTTCACACTTAAGTTGAATTAATTAAAAATATTTTTGAGCTTTTAGTTTGAAATGGTTATTAATTCCAATTTTCATTACTAAAATCATTTCTGCTTGATTATGTTTTGAGTTTTTTGAGTTCTCATAATTAATTAATAAAGATTAATTTCATGTCTAATTTTTGCTTTAAAAATGGTTTATATAACTTAAAAGCTTTATCATTAATTTTTCCTGTAGAGAAAATGTCATGGCAAATGCGTTCTGGGTCTCTGTGAGAAACAATATTTCGAAGAGATGGAATACTACTGAAAATGATGTATCTAAAAATTAATCCTCAGCTGTTTCTGCAATTAGACTTCCGAATACAAGTATTCTGAATTCAAATGCTGCAGACATAACTGAATATTTCCTTGCTGTACCAAACTACATTATAATAAACATATTGTAGTACTATATTTTAGTATTTTAAAGTCGTACGACAAGAGCTAAAACTTCCTATACTTCCCCAATTTAAAACTGAAAAAAATTAAATTTTATGAGCAAACCTGACTATTTTTAGCTTAAGTTAGTATCATTATTATTTTGTACATAAATGCTTCGTGTTTCAAAACTTTTGTGAAATATTAGGTTAAGATAAAGCTGAATAAACTGACGTCTTAACAAATGGCTATCAATATTATGCAAAAATATATTTTGAATTAAAAATATAATTTTCAGTCATATTTAATAAAAATAATGTTTTAATGTAGAGCATACATTGGAAAATAATATATTAAAAAATTAGAGTTTTACGGGCATTATAAATTTTGTTTTATGACTTTAAAAACTTTAAATGCGTTTTTCTCAGACTTTTAATTTTGAAGGTGCAAGTATTTCTAATCCCTAAGGCTTTTTTCCTGTTCAAGATAGAGCCTTGAATTTGTTTGTATATACTTCCAAATGTATGTTCTATAAAATTTAGTATGGATTTAGGGCTGAGAATTCTAGTTATTTTTTCTAAAAAATGCTAAAGTTGATATTTTAAAAACTTTCGTGTTTTTTCCAGGTTTTTCTAGAAAAATAATTATTAAAAATCAACAAGGGAATAGATTTTCAAATCCATACTAAATATTGTTTGTAATAATATAAGAATCATAAATAACTTAAAATTACTAAAAAAATTTAAAAATTGAGTATTTTATAAGAGTTTGAAAAAACTTCAAAAATTCCTAATATTTTTAAAATTGTAAAATAATGGTTCGTCAAACTGACTTTTTGCTTACAGAATCAGCTTACTAATATAATCTAAATATGAAACATCAATTATTTTTACTTTAACTGTCTCCAAAAAAATATTTTGAAAAAAAGTACCTTGTAGTCTTAATGATTGATAACATTCGTTATTCATAGAATGAAATCATTTTTTTCAAAATATTTAAAATAGTGAGGAAAAGTATAAGAATAAAGTAATATTTTAATATATTTAACTTGACTTTATAAAGGTCATATGAAAAGAAAATGCTTTTACCAATTTTATAGTCAAATTCTCTAAACGTTTGTTCTCAATATTTAATAAAAATGTGTTGAAAAACTAATTAGTTTGATCAATTTGAGTCAAGAATCCCCCAAAAAGCTTATTCAGTCACGAATGACATCTAAATAGAGAATTAAAAAAAGCTACTGGCATTTACCTTTTAATCGCTTGGTGTCTCATTTACATCCATTTAACATGGTGGTCCGAGGAAAAATGTTTAGTTATATAAACGAAATTCAAAAAAGGGCTAGATAAAAGGCCATACCTTTTTTTTTTATTTACTTTGAATTCAGATCCAATGATTTAGTGTGTTCTACACTATTCAGTACTAAAATATAGTGCTCTTAAATTAAGTGACCGCTACATCTATGAATTATTTTTTTAACTGTCCTTCTTGGTGTTAGACGAGTTTAGAAAATATATCTTGTAATTCGCTTGTTTTTACATGTAAGGTTCTTCAAAAATAAGTATAGCACATTAGTTTCAAAAAATTTAAGTCTTTCAATTATTTTAACAGAAATAATTTTATGCCTTATTGAGTGAATAAATATATTACTGCAGGGTACTTACTATCTTTAAATTCAGAAATTTTTTCTTAACGCTGACTTTAATTACTTTCACATACAAGAATTTGTTAAAGTAATAGGCTTAGCATAAGAATTTTTAGTTTAATAATTATTGTGAATTTTGAAGAAAAAATATTTTTATCTCTCTATTACAGTAAAAATTTACTATAATGTCAAAAAAAAAACCCCACTTCAGTACATATTTTAAGAATACAAATTAAAAAAAAATGTTCGAGTATTCATTTTGTGAATTTTTTTTATGTTTTTTTTGTTATGTTCGTGTCTCTTAACCATATGTCATACAGTTTATTTAATTAAAATGTTAATTTCTTAAATTTCTCTAAGTATGTGATTGAAAATTTATGAATATTTTACTTGGTTCAGTAATCAATGATTTATAAATATTTTACGTGGTTTGAAAATCAAATATGCATATTCATGTGGTTTACTAATAAAATTTTAATAAAAATTGGTTAATATTCACACAGAGATATGTTTGCGAGAATTTATTTAAAACCGTTTTTAAATTATTTCAATTATTAAATTATTCAGATAATTATTTCAAATGTGACAGAAGGAACGTGCTATCTGGAAAACCAAATTATTCTTTCTTCCTAAACTTAAAATACATTTTTCAAAATAACGTCTATTTCAATTTTTATCAACTTAGGATCTAAGTTCTCGAATAAAATATTAATAAATGAAACCCTCACCTCAAAATGAAGATTGAATTATATCTTTTAATCAATTAGGTAGTTAGTTTGCAACATCAAAGACTCGAGACGATGCATTATAAGACGCATTCTAAGTTACTTCGTAGCGATTTAATTAAAGAAATGAAATCTTGAAATTATAAAGGGAAACGCTCGCTATAGCTTCCAATTATCGTTCGCATTGGCATCTTTCAAATGCAGCGCATTTTTGCTTAACAAGGACTACTAAATGTTCTTTGAAAAAATATCCGATAATCCAAAACTACGTTCGTTAACAACAATGCGCCTTTTTCAGGTTGGGGATAATATTGTCATCTTTTTTTTTGTAAAGTGCACTAAGTGTGTCGATAAAAGTTCCCCAAATCCTCATTCAAGCTTTTAATGACATTTTGAAGACTTTACTCAAAGGCTACTCAGTACAGGGGAATTTAATAACGTGCAGAAAATTAATAACGGTTACGACAATCGAATATAAGTATATATATGTATACATATATGCAGTGGGTTACGTCGGGGTCTCTTTCTTACTGCATAAATTACCTTTTCACGAACCGAAAGTGCTTTATTACGTTAAATAATTTCCAGAATGCAATCAAAATAAAATTTCTCTTCCGGCAATGATTATTATTTCCTTAGATGTGGAGGCGGAATAATATTCTGAGGCATGTTTTGAACTCGTTTTGAATGTCCAACTAGAATATATTAAGGGAGAGCAACACCAACAAAAAAAACCCCTAACAAGCAACTTGATTTAAATATGGATGTTTCGAAAGCGGATTGCTACGATTTAAATGAGTTTTAGGGGGACATAAAAAGCGGTGTTCTTGCTTTCCATCGATTGAGGAAAACCATTTTACTGTCCGCGGCGGGCAAAGGAAAAGAAACAGATTAGCAACACAGAATAGGCAATCAGAAGTTGAATTGAAAATCTAATATCGTGTAATTTATTGAAGTGTTTGTCGCTTGAATAATGTATGATTCTTCCGAGGTAATCATTCATTAGGTAAAAGAATAAATTACTGAATGGAATTCGATGCTGATCCCGCCTTTACTTGTTTTCCCAGCTCCCTTTTTTAGTTATGAAACCAAATAAAGCGTAATAGTGCGGTTCTTGAACCGAAAGGTTCACTTAATAAATAGAGACATTTTTCCTGCATATAAACAAGTCTTAAATAGGTAAAAAAATTAGGCCAGTTAAGAACCAAACGTTCAAGCTGGAAGTAAAGTTTATCAATAAGAAATAGCTTATCATCCATCAGGATAAAGCTTTCTCTTCCATTGAACATATTTACTTTAGAGAATGAACAATTATTGATTCAGAGCTTTATTATACATGATGGGAAAAAAAGAGTTAGAGCTTTTAAACTAGTTTGAATATGGATCATTCCCTTAGAATATTTTTACAAATTTGCCTTCTCAAATAAAATTTTTGATTGTTGCATTTTTAAATTTTGATTTTTTAAAGATAGAAATCAAGTATATTTTTAAGAACCTTGCAGATCAGTAGATATATATAAGCCTTAAAAAATCGGACAAAAAAATTGCTACATGAAGCAAATGATTAACTCTTAGATATTTTTTCAAGAAACGAAGGTATAAAATTGTTTATATAAGTTTAAAGTACAAGTAAGTGGAATTAACTATCTAAATATTATTGAATTATATTGGAATATGAGTGATACTTTTTTTGGAATTTCGAGAACACACAACCACACTGACTACAAATACAAAATTTTGGTAGTGTATCGTATACATTTAACATGGAAAATATTGGTTTTTATCAACACATTGCTTAAAAACATGTATAATTTTAAAACTTTTGACTATATTATTGAACAAAAGTCGTAATTATTATTAAAACCTAATTATAACCATGGAATCGGGAGGGAATTACTGAATTTGTCAAAATTAACATACTGTCGATTTCAATTGCTTTGAAACCAAATAAAGTGCTCTTACACGACAGTGCAACTGTCTCTGTAGCACGTTTTCCTCTGAAATACATACAAGGCAATACTATGCATGGCAAAGACTATTTATTGATAATAAGGATAGAGTTTAACGGGACCAATGGGCAGTATGGCCGCCATATCCTAGAACTAAATAGTCTTTAGACTAAGGTGTGCAACCACTAAGAGCAGATATTACTCCACGATACTTGATAAATGACTGTCTATTGAAAGCGGCATCATGATTATAAGACACTCGAGGGGAAGTTCAAAGTTAGGCTTGAAATTAGCACCAAGGAACGTCAAGATCATTATTTATGTATCTTAACAGTTGCTAGATGTAAAAAACATCAGTTTTTTGAATTACACATTGATCTATTACTTTTCTCTAGCTTAATGAAGTTTGATCATGCCTCACATTGACAAGAACATACGATAAAGGAGAAAACTAATTTCAACTTATTTAACAAGTACACATAAATGAAAACATATGTAAGTACGTCAATTTAATAATATTTAGTTATTTAAATTGGTACACTTTCCTGGGTTTTTTAAATTTATTTTAATGAGTTACGGCTTGACCTTTCTTATTCAGAATCAAACCATTCTCTTTGCTTTCAGATTTGAAAGATAATAATACTTTTCAGGATATCATTATTGTAAAAAGAATCCAGATAGAACTTTTTATCGTCTTTATCTTATTAGCATCCTTCAAGATCCTGTCATGCTTTCAATAATCTTGATATGTTGACTAGCAATGAATAGTGTGATTTATATCAATTAAGTTCCTTTGGAATGCATGATAAACAAAAACTATCGACACAATTTTTTTATCATTCCCTTTCGGAACATCTTTTCATGTGCATACCCATTCGGACATTCATCATAATTGTTGTGAATACAACCAATCTAAATATTTCTTTTTTAGTTCTAAGAACACTTTAAGGATTTTTTTCTTATTCAGCAGAGCAAACTGATTTTAAAGAGGACAGTTTAAGAAAAGAAAAACGAGCCTTACAGTAGTTGCATATGATGTGTAACATCTGAGCTATTTAACATCTGAGATATTATCCTGGTAAATACACAATAGTAACTTAAATCCTGAAAGAAATCTATCGAGCATGTGATCGGAAATAATTTTCTATCGAATAATTATATCTTTAATGAAAATTTTATTTATTTAACACAAGAAGTCGTGCAATTCAATTCTTTTATCAAAATATTTATTCTTGTTCAATTTAGGGAAGAATCGATACAATAGACTTGAAAATGGGCAAACAGGGATTTAGGTGGCCATATACGTTTCTCCGAATCAAACGGTTAAAAAATTAAGGATTTCCTGCATTTTGTACTTTTACCATGAACCGAAGATGGTTCTACTCTTAAAAACCAACTATCACTCGCTTCCCATGATTTTAAGCGTGATTGAATTGAGTGAGATTGAATTGAGTTTTGATTCCAGTATGATTGGAAATGATTTTCTGTCGAATAATTATATCTTTAATGAAAATTTTATTTAGGAGTAATGCAATTTTTATCAAAAATATTTAATTATGTGCAATTTTTTTTTCGGTTGTACTCCTCCAATTTTTAATATTTCTTCACATTTTTTTTGTGCTTAATGTCCCTTTTCTCAAAAATCACTCCTACAAATATTCGGTAAGCGAGAGGAAAGATGTTACACATCAAGCGCGTAAGGATCTAAGTTGATCAGTAATAAGACTTGCTGGTATTTTCGAAGTGGAGTAAGAAAACGAAATCGAGTTTTAGAATTCGAATCTTTTGAAATGCTTTAGCAAAAAACTCGATAGATTTGGATATCGCATATATATTCTACTCTGGATTTACACATCTCTGATAATCACATAATCAGGGAAATTTAATTAGCTTGGTAAATGTTTAATTTTTAATCGAGAAAACTTTTTAATCACAATTAAAAATATTATATCGACAGTGACAGGAATTAACCTGAAAGTATGAAAAAGAAACGCACTAAAATATTTATTCGAATAATTCCATAAGTACTCGTATTTTATTTAGAATGTTGAACTTTGTCGGACGCTTAACAGTAAAAATAATTATTAATAAGTAAGTTTATCCTGAGAGAGAATAAGAATTCGAATCGTGTAAAGACTATAATCAAAGAATTATTACTTCGGTTAACTCAGTTCAAATTTATTTCATGGATTTCAAATTAAAACTAAACAACATTAAAAAAAAGACCACAGTTACAATTATATTAAAACATTTAACAGTGTTAGAAAATAACGAGAGTTTTGCGCGTGCTTCCTCACTATAAAAATCATAAGAAGCGAGTGATAGTTTGTTTTTATAAGACCAGAACCATCCAGAGTGGCGGCGCGGCATACGTTAAAACTCGTCTGAGGATTAGTGTGTGTTCTCATTGGTCAAATCAAATAGCGCACGCTTACGTCACTTCCTGTTACTAATTCCCGTCCCTTTTCATGAAATCACTCCAATAAATATACAACAAGCGAGAGGAAAGATGCTACACACCAAAATGTTTAAATACCATTAAGGTTTGAACGTTTTTGTAACGTACACAATATTTTCAATGCTAGTTTACACTTTTCATCGAGCTAAATTTTAAGAATTATTTATCACTTGTATCAACATATATTTTACTCAAAATATATTGACTGTATCTCGAACCCTTCATTTTAATTTAAAACATGATTCACGAATTTAAACTTGATGATATTGCTTGCTGTAGAATCCACAAAAAGATGTTTTACTGCTTTTGGGCAACAGGAGGTTATATTAAAAGGTAGTTACATTAAGAACAGCCCAGAGATGGTTTAAAAGTTTTCTTCTTGGGCTGAATACCTAGAAAACGACATCAAGTAATGCAGATCATCAAATCTAAATATCTATAATTACAGACAATGGCTGAAACCAATTCAGGTTTCACTTTCATTAACCTTGCAGAGAAATTCAAAGTAAATAAAACAATTCAAAAGCATTGAAACAGTTGGAAAAGGGGTGGGAATGGAGCAACACACGTTGCAGTGGAGCACGTACTCAGCGTGAAAGATCATTCCTCAGATATATCTCAATCAAAATGTCATATATTCTTATCTTTGGATAATCGTATACGTGGTAAACGGTTCAACAACGAAAAGAAATACAAGTGTCGATATATTTTGAAAAAGATAATAAGCAGTGTTTTAAAAATAGAATTTTTAGAAATTAGCATTTTAGTGTGTGAGGGTTGTTAAGGGCGAGAGAGTAATATCTTAAAGAATACACTTATTCTATGTTATTTTCTACATAGAATAATACTTTTGCTACGACGAACATGTTTTCTACATAGAATGAGATAGCTTTCTTGATTGCCTGAAATAATTGCCGGTATAAAACTGAAGCTAGTAAATTTGTTTGGAAACAAAAATAGTTTTAAATAAGAAACACATTTAAAAGAAAATCTTTAAGCCATTCCACCATGCCATTTACATCAACTGCATAATTTCTTTTTCTACTAAATATAATAGCTCATGAAAAAAATTCTAAGGGAACGTGAAAATATTTTAAATCATTATCCACGAGTTCTCATATATTTCTTGCTGAACGTTCTAGGTATATGCTATTTACATTTATTAGCGTTTGGAGAAAAAAGTGTCACCAGAAGATTCGTGCCTGTATTTTGGTTTTTCCCTTCACGCACAACTTAGGCAAGTTCGGAAATTACACGTTCATGCATAATTTTCTGAACTCAAACGGTTAATGTATACACTTTATCAAGGGATTGTGCACCTCATTAATGTTAAATGTTATTTCTTAAGAAATGCTTGGCATTTTTCATATTTCTATTAATTATTACTTAAGAAACAGCTCAAGTCATTGTCTGTATCCCAAACAATTTTTCATTTTGTATGTAAAGGGAAAATTATAGAATACTTAATTTAAAAAAAAGTATTTGTTCTTAGTATGGTTGATTTTTTTATACGTCCCTCACACGCACTACCTAATCAACCTACAGAATTGATGTTCTTAATTCCTATAAGTACTACCAAATGCATATAAAACCTATTTTTCTGCTCATGTTTCAAAATAGATATATTAATAAATTATATTTTGTTCCTGTTTATCTTTTTTTATATTTGCTAAATTTTTAAACGATTTTGTTGCGTGTGTGTTTGCTTGCAAAATTGAAAAAAAAAATTTTAAAGGCGTCAAATTGCAGAAAGTTTAATTTCTTATCTGAATGGCTCATGTAACCCTAAAAATAAAGAAATTTTGTAAATCTGAGTAAGTATAATAATTTCATAAACTTTTAACTAATGTAGTATTTAGACAGCACATAATTTATATGGAAGCAAACTTTTAAAGTATTTTATTTAAAAATGATTTGTATCTAAAATACAGTATTCTTCAGCATTTAGAGTCTGAATACACACACATATATTTAAAAGCCTTTCGTATAGCAAATCGTTTTGCATTATTTAGTTTTTATGTTTCATTATTCGAACTGATGATTAGTATTTAAAATTTTCATGCAATATAATGGATTTATAATTATCTCCTGATACGGAAACATCCCATTTGTGGGAATTAGAATTATACCTCGGAGTGTTATTTTCCAAACTTTCAAATATGATTATTTACTAAAAAATTTGAAATACAATATATTTTTATACAATGCAAGAAGTTATGTATAGTTATCACGATTTTGTTTCGAAATTATTCAGCAAGATTATAATGAATTTTATAATTGAGTACTGTTTATTTTCAATCCAATGTTTTATGTACTTTTTTAGTGTTATTCATATAAAACATTATAATTTTATATCCTAATTGCGTGGCATTCTAAAAACATTTTTATAAGATTTGTGTTAACAATAATTTTTTTTTTAGAAAAATAATTAAATTTCTTTTCCAGAGATAAATATAATCTCTAAGACTGCAAAAGAGTACTATTGATTTCAAACGTTTGTTTTATGCAGAGTCCGTGGTCACATTCCATCAGCAGAGTTCTTTCATGCAGTTTAATAACCCGTGATGTTGATTATAACTTAAATAAGTTTGCTTATAGAAAATTATTTTTTAACGTCAAATGAATTGTTTCTTCAATTGAAAAAACAATTAAGCGCCTATTAAGTTAAAATTAAACTTCTGATTAACCCGTGTGTTACCAGTTCAAATTTAAAGTTATTATATTCACACATAAATATTAGGGCTTGAAAATATCTTAATTTTGGGGAGTTTCTGTGATACTTTTTTAAAAAAATAAAGTTTAGGAACGCCTGCTTAAATAATTGATTCGCGCGCGCATTCAATTCATATATATTAATTTTATTAACAATAATGATTCTATCCCTCACTTCCCATGAGGGAAAATTAGTTTTCTCTCAGAAATGTATTCAAATGGATTCATTACAAGAAGAATTGAATAATAAATGAAGTTTCTCTAAAATATCTTTCACTTTAGACCATATCTCATTAGATTTACTGTGCAATTTTCATTTATATGATGTCTTCCAACAGTATTTCAACAAATTCTGGTACTTATTGAAGTACCTCTATAAAATATAAGTTATTTCATCAGAATAATCTTAAATATTTCAATTTAACGATATTATAAATTCATTAATAAAGTCGTTGATTTTTAAACACTTGGAAATTTCCTCTTCACCAAAGACTTTAAGGGAACATTTTAATATTTAAGAGGATGATTAATATTCTGGAGAATATTTTTTTAAATTATATTATTAAATGCTTTTAGAAAATTTTAAGCTGTTTTACGTGCCAAAAATACGTGACATTATAGGATATATGGGTATATTTTAAAATATTTTGAAATATCTACTTTGCAGCAAGCTCTTATTTGATTTTTAATGAAAAAATAAATTCCTTACTCTCATATGTCAACACAATTCAAGTGATGATAGCCAACTGGGTGTGGTCATGATGAAGGAATTGATTAATCGTGGCCAACTTAGACTTACCGAGTCAAAGAGCTAATGCACGTAAGTCCGTCATAGGCTTAAAATCCCGCCAATGGAGTGGTGTGGAAGTTCAAAAAGGGAAATATAAGCTCGAATGGAGTCTACGTCACTTTCATGTAGGGAAATCTACGTGCTACATTTATGTTAACTTACTATAATGTTACTTTTAAGTTAATTGTTAATAAAAAATTAATCAGGTGGTATACATACTTAAAAGTCAAAATTAGTAAAAAATGTTTAGTCTTTCTACAAATGTACTTCGTACAAATGTACTTTCAACAATGTAACTCTGTGAACATTCTAGTGGAACTGTTCGTATTAAGAAAAAAATAAATTAGTTATGTTCATATGTAACATTGTGTATGATATAAAATAGAAATATAAAAATATATTTAATAACTTTGAAGTTAAATTGAATGTTAAGCACTTTTAAAAGCTTTAATATTCAATTCTTCATAGTTTTCATTTTAAAGCATTTATATAGTACAAATGACAACTTTTAATTCATAAAATTTTTCGTAACAGTTTGAAAGAAAAAAAAATTGCAGATAGTTAAACTTCTGTTAGTATTGTGTGTTTTGTTTCATAATAACGATTGCAACCATCATAAAAAAAGAAAAAAAAAAAAAAAACGTGTTGAACAAACAAATAATAAAACAATAGTTTGAAGTAAAATTAGTTCAAACTTTTTTAAATAATTAATTGTATCTTTGTTTTGAAATGCATTATTATGAACATGTATTATTTTCATTGTTTTTGAGAGGAAGTAATGAATGTTAGTGTCCAAAGAACCAAAACACATTAAATAGTTATAATTTTTCTGTTACCAATTCCTCTAACTTCACTAACACATTTTCCAAGGTAAATAAATAAACAAAAGACAATCTATGTCATTGTTTTCGTTAAAAATACTTCAAACAAAAAAAATACTAATAATTTTCATTATATTTTTTCTGTTCTTGTTTTCTTAAAAAAATATTTCAGCGAAAGGCAAAGCAAACGCGATTACACGAACAAGTTTCTATAATTTGTTTATGCAATAGATGTATTTTTACCCCTCTTTTTTCCTTAATTATACAAAAGAGCGTATGAACCATCATTAATTATCAATTATTAGCATGGAAACCATTTATTTCTGAAAAAAAAAGGACTAAGCAAAACCATTGCCTTGTTTTAGTATCTGAATAAGGATCCGAATTTTAACAACGGAATTTTTCAGTGGCTTCTTTATAGTGGAAAGTATAATGAAGGTATTAATAATGCATTAACGGGATTATAAAATGTTTACTATCATCAATAATCTCATTTAACGTTGTTAAATGAAACAGATACATATCAAGGTTTTAATTAAACAAAGTGAAAAATGAGTGATCTGATTATTCTACAAAGTAATTAATTATCTTACGTCTTAGGATCCAAAAACAATTAATTTTCGTTTCTTAAATTTGAAATAGATTAAAGCTAAAGTAGGGAATAAGAGTAATTTTTTACTTGCTTCTTCAAGGAGGTTACCAAGCCCATAAATATTTAGCTATTTTTCCTCGCATTGCAAGATGAGAAGGGATTCTAAATAAAGAACAAAAGCATTTTTATTGTTTGTAACTTATAAATCAGATTATAGTTCTGGTTGATGTTAAACATAAATTTGATAAGATTTGCTCATTTGTTAAGAATTCAAATCCTAGATGCTTCGGCTTAAAGCTCAAATTTCATGGTCAAATTGGAAAGGTAAATTTTTATTTAATAACTTGTTAGAGAGATTAATTAGGAAGGTATGTTCAGTATTTAATCGTAAATTAGGCAATAAAATTCAGATAAATTATAAACATGGTATATTAATGCTTTGCTTTGAAACTATCTAACGATACTAAATATTTTATTGTTAAATTCTATAGAAACTTTCTAGCATCACCTCATTTTATTTTACAAATAAAGTTATGAGCCAACATACTGGTGTACATCGGCTGATTAATTTCGATGTGCGTCGGTAGTGAAGTAAATAATGTTTATAAATTTCTTGGGAATGGAAACTAAAAAATAAGCATCACAAAGTTTTCTTATTCAACAAGCTTTGAATATATTTAAATAGCATTTCTATCGGAAATGAAATTTTAAAACGCTTCAGATTTAAATTTTTAAACACCTCCATAGTTTTCGAGTTTTGTTCATAAAAACGCAATTTTTTCTAAATATTATAAATATTGTTTAATAGGCAGTAAATTATTAGAACATCCTGTTTGTTGCATCTCTCTCAACTGATAAAACATCTCATATTTATTCAATAAAGCATTGTGGTAAATCGCAATATATAATTTAAACTTACCATGTCCATTTAACGTAAAAGTTTTAAAAGCGTTGACAACAAAAATAACAAGAACTTGTAAATGTACGAATTTTGGAACATGAAAAACCCAATAACAAAGAAAATCGATGAATTAAATGTAATTTTATAAGTTTAAAAACACTGCGAAATATACTCCTGTTTAGTAAGAAATAAACTTGACTAACTTTCTAATTTAGTACACATCTTTTAAACAAAATAAAATGCATTAAGATTTTCAAAAATGCTGGCAAGATATTTGTGCGAAGCGCAGAATATATATATATATATATATATATATATATATATATATATATATATATATATATATATATATATATATATATATACATATATATATACATATATATATAAAACCAGAAAGGCAAAAGAAATGCGTATAAGCATTGAGGTAATACCAGCCATTCTTCGAATGCTTGCAAAGTAAACCGAGTAAGATATAAAAAGCAAGGTGCATGCAGAATGCAGCCATCGAGAGAATATTTTCTTTTCAGTATAGAGCTCCTTGAAAAAACTCTCATCTTTTCTCTCCAGATTTTCAAACTTAACTCAATGAACCGACAAGATACAGTTGAAAAATGGAAATCGAACGCTCCATTTTTTATCAGCAGTTACCCATATCCGATTCCCTCTTCACAATTTGTCTGACAGGGAACTCACGCCCTTCTCTTGCCGAGGAAAAAAATCCCCTCTTAAAACAACGTCTTTGCATGGCTTACCACAGTTAACATGATGTCTATGACCCCAGAATCACTGCGCTTTGTGACTGTGCTGCATTTTCTTTTCTCTTTACATTTTTATGTAAAAATATTTCGATTGGGGGATGTGGGGGATGGATACATGAAAACGAGTGTGAAGTCGACCCCTCACTCCCTAATGTATCCCTATCCATCACTTCTGTATAGATATATACACGAATATATATAGCGTATGAATTTTAAAATTAGGATTTTTGTTCTTGCTCTATAGGGTGGGTGAAGATTTAGGAGAAACGCCAGTAAAGAAGGCGCACGCTCTGTATCGGTGAAGCAAAAAGAAAATAAAATAAAAAAAGAAAGTATAATAGAAGAAATCTGGAACTTCCGTCGCAGTTTCTCCAGAACTTAAAGTATTTCCTCACGCGTCGAAGACATTTTTTTCTGCCTCTCTCTCTCCCAGCCCCAGAGTCGTTTAGGAGCGCTAATATATTCATAAAAGAAAGCATTCACTGGTCACGTCTTTACGACGAAATTCATGGCATTTAATAGTAACAGTTACGACAATATACTGTGGCAGTTTTATGAGCTCCGCTATTCTTAGCTTTGACTTATGACTTTGTCCAAGAAAGAAAATTCCAGAATACCCTTTAATATTCAATTTTCGTTTGCTTCAACACGGGGCATAATAGTTTCTTTTCAAGTAATCCTTTTCTTATAGGGAATGTTGGGTAGGATAGCTTACTCTATGAGTAAATGATGCCGGGGTAATTACCCTACGAGCGCTGTTTGGGGCTCAAAGACAGGGTCGTTTCATCTCCTCGATACTGGTTATCATCCAACATTAATGTATTACACCCAAGAATTACGCTAATCGTTTTTCTTTTTCTTCACATCTATTTATATTACCTTCCTTTCATTAACAAGCGATAAGAATTATGTAAAAACATACGTAACAAGTTAATAAATAGTGATTAAATAACAATTACTGCAACTTAATGACATTTAAAATGCATACATAAAGTGATTTGCAATCCTCTCTCTCTGCTTTGTTTTCCTACATATCAATTTTAACCATAGTAGAGACATCGAGACATTAATGCCTAATACTATATTAATGAAAATATATTCTTATTAAAAATATGAACATTTCTTAAATGTAATCCTGAAATAAAATTATATCTATTTTATTCTCTCACATACATAAAAAAAGATTGGTAGAAACTTAATTATAGATTAAACACTCTGTGGCGATTCATGAAGTATATTCCTTAACATATTTCCATGATTTTAAAGATACGCACATTTTCAAATGTTTGGTCATTTAAATATATTTGTTTTACATTCATCTAAAAAATTAAAATATAATTATTATAATACCATATTTAAAAATTTCTAATAACTTATTGAATATTCTATTGAAATATACTTATTTTAGTATGTTATAATAGAGTATGATCCATTGGGTGTGATGTTTTTGTCCATAATCGATTCTAGCCAATACAAAGCTCAATTTTGCTGAAAAGTATCTTAGGAATTTTGATTACTTGAAAAATGAGTGATATTGAGTACCACTGGGATTTAACTAAGGTATCAAGATAAATAAATGCATCTCCATACACTTTTAAAGATCTAACTTTTCTCACTGGAGGACTTAAAAATCCTAAGCAACAAAAACGACTCGTAAAATAGCTCTGAAGAAAATGAAGGTAAGTGAGTGGTAAAATAAAAACGCATTTTTGCTGTTCAATTCGCATCAATTATTTTCCATGCTGCTTAGGAGAATTAAATTTTTCAAGAAAAATACTCAGTAAATTTTAAAATATTTTGATATATGACGTATGATCATGAATGTTTTATGTTCTATAACATCCATTTTTTCAAAGGTTAAAATATAGAAGCGAGATAACGTTTTTCATAAAAAGTGACAATTTTAAAGTATTTCTGAACGTTCCTGGGGAAAATGTTATTGCTTCAGTAAATACATCTACTTTAAAATAACTAGAATATTTTAAATATTGGTTAAAAATCAGCTGAAAAGAATTTCTTGACTTTCTTTCAAAACTTCAGCATTTAAGAGACTTTTCAAACCAAAGTTCCGAAAAATGAAATCTATTATAGATAAAAAAATTCTTATGAAACTAGTAAGGAAATATGTTAACCGTCTTACTTTTACAGGAAAACTTCCTAAGGAAATGGGGACTTTTCAATTTTGATACTCAACGCGTACATTTTGCTTTTGTATATATAAAATTGAATTTAGAATTGATTTTTCTTCAACATCTTTACCCTATTTATACCAAAGTGAATATTTATCATAATAAATTAATGCTATTTAGCAGACTTGAATGCTTATAGAATGTTTGCTTCATTCTCTCTGCTTTGTAATAGTAGTTTGCATCAAATGAAATAAATATCGCAATAATAAATCTGTATTTAAATAAAATTACATAATTTTTTTTTTAAAAAGTACCTTTTGAAGTTTTATAGCTGTGTATTCTAAATGAAAAATTCTTTATTCATAATCATCATCAGGCAATGAGAAGTATTTTAACCAATTAACTGTGACACCGTTGAGAGTGTGAAAATATGTGTGTGTGTGTCACTTAAATCTAGCGATGACGAGTATACTCATCAATCACAGAGTGTGTGGGTCGCCGTTAAAATATCAGATCAAAAAGATGGGCTTATTTTATAAACTTGCCAGTTTTACTTCTACTTATTTATTTATTTAACATAAACATGTATTACATATTACTTGAAAAACGCATTTGTCCTATGACTGACCATACCTGAAGGAACCCAATTATAAAGCAACTTTTCGATTAACATCTAAAAAACATTATCATCGCTCATAAATAAATTCGTTAAGCGAATTTTTACGCTGTTTCTACCGGTGCATGCGTCTTAATTTTCATCTCAAATTTTTCATATTTTTTTTATGTATTTGTTTTGCTGTAGGTTAGCCTCCAAATATTATAAACATGTTGAAATTTGAGAATATGTTTCGTTTCTCTCAAAAATTCCTATTTAAATAGTCAATGGTCAATTAGGTGTGACGAGTTTACTTGTCATGACACAAAATCGTGCAACTTCTCCATGACGAGTCTACGCTTTAATCACAGTGATCTGGTTCAAGTGGGATTTTTGTTCTTATTTAATTGAATTGTTCTCATGAAAAAAGCTACTTATGCAGGCTCTACAGTGAAATACATATCTAATACATATAAATTATATCCTAAAATGGAGTGACATTAATTTATAAAGGAATCTAATATCAATATAATTATACTTGAGAAAATGAAATTAAAAAGAAATTTAAGAGCAACATTTTAAAACTTAACAATTTTAAGAGGTTGCTCTTTATTTCTTCTTAGGATTTCTTCTTTTCTTAGGATATTCTGCATATATTCATCGTGTTTTATTTGGGAAACATAACAAACTTGAGTACGTTTCCATAGGAAAATGACTTTGTATAATTTTATAATTATATAGTAATTATAAACATTTTAGAAATTCCCTTAGCAATATTTAGCAGTTCAAAGCTTGAATAGGAATTGCAACTAAGACTTATTTCTTGGATACTTTTTCCTTACTAATGAAATATGTTTTCTTTTACTGGAGCTCTTAGTTGTTAATTTTTTGATGTGAAATGAAAAAAAAAATATTTTTAATGACAGCTGTTTAATTTTTTTAGCCGCTGCTTCAGGTTTTCTCTCTTTTAAATACGGTTGCAAGCATCTGAATCCCTCAGAAATTAGAGTATGTGTGAGTACGACGATAGAAGAAGTGAAATTCGTTACACTTGTGTGCTGTGAACATAGCTGGGTTTATCTGGTGTTTAAATTTTCCCTTCCCCCCCAAAAAATATTTCATTATAAAAATATTGCAATGTTTATCGCTTGCACTATTGATGAAAAATAACATAGCGCTTCGAAATAACGGTTCTTATATTATATAAAACTGTAGTTGTCAGTAAGACTCATATGGTAAGCTCCGAGCTTAAGATCTTCTTTGACAATAAGAGACGTTATTCTTTTTGGAATGTTCCTTTCTTGCTATATGATCTTTTATTTGTGGAGAGGATTTTGGTGAATTTTCTCAGCAACTCCTTTGATCGTTGATGTAATTCTGGAAGTCCAAAGACCAGTACTTCTTCGAGTATTACTTACAAGGAAGTTGTAAGAATATTTCTCGATAGAGAGATAAATATTTTTGTCCCAATTCTTAAAGCTTTTGAAAGGTCGGGACTTCTATAACTAACTTAGTACAGAATTGTCAAGTTGTATTTCTTTCAGAGTTTGTTCAATGTTTCAAAAAATATTAATTTATTTAAGATACATTTTCAATGCAATAAATGATGCTATGGATGAATGGGCACCTTCTAGTTCTTTAAAATAAAGCCTGTTCTTCCTGTCTCTCTCTTTTGATAGATACTCATCATAAAAAAAATATTTTCCCTGTGTCATTTCAAACTTATTTCCTTTTATAATGGAAAAATATTAAGCTTATAAGTTGGTAATAGTATAAAGTAAATATTTATCGTTTTTGAAAGTTGAAATAATTCTGATTGCACTTATGGTTCTAATATGAAAAGCAGGAAAATCAGTTGAAAGTGTAACCAAAAAAAGCAGGGGTTTTCGTAAACAATAAGCATTATATATCATGTGAGATCAGAATGGTTCATCCTATTAGCAGTAACTCAATCGAAAAGTCTAATGCGTTAATAAAAGACCATTTAGTTGTACACCGAGACTGTCGATTATCAAGTTTCAGAGCTTTCATGGCAAAAACAAAAACGCAATTTTCTTACTCTAAGCAATGAGTCGCAATTTGATTTTTCATCCATGTCGACTCAAGTCCTTTTTTCCTATTCTTTGTTCAGACCGGCGAAAAGCTTTTACCCCAATTAATGAGCGTATTCTGCTCGCAGGGTAATTTGAAGCTACAATGTTCGCTGATTTCAGTCGGGATACCGTTCGCGTCATTTCATCAATAAAATGGACCGTCCTTCATTTTCGAAGCTTTCTCTGGACTAAATTTAGACCACCTTTTACCCTCTAGACCACAGCTCATCGTCTGTTCTTTCAATAACGTTCCAGGTGCACTCGGTTTCTTTGTTGAAACCAAAGGGGTTGTCTACAAACGAGCACAATTGGTAAGGACACCTTTTTGTCAATTTACTTTTTTCTTGAAATGGAAATGCGATTATTGGAAGAGCGAAACTCAAGGTTACAGACATTTTAAAACGAGGATATTTTACGTAGTTTAGGTTTTTCCTCTTAATATATATATTAAGAATTACAAAATATTCCGTTCCATTCCGGGAGAAATAAACAGTTTATGCTTATTAAAATATTTTGCTTATAATCTCAATTTCAAATTGACAAAAATGATCAGTAGACATCTGGAAAATAATGGAGCGCTCCTCTTCGTAATTGTTTTCCATTATATTGAATACATTGTTTATGGTCTGTTTAACAGAATTTTTTTTCATAAAAATCAGGCAATATTTTTGTCTTTTGAATAAAATACTTTAAGAAAAGACTGCATTGAGTTGAAACTAAAAATTTATTTTCTTTCCTAAATTGCCTTTGTCCCGGTAGCAAAACATATTAGTTTTGGTTATAATCAAAATAGTAAGATTTTGAATGATTTTCACAAATTTTATATAGTCAATAGAATGAGAAAAATTAACATTTTAAAGAAATTTTAAAATCCCAACTAAATTTTGCGTTTAAAAAAATTATCCCTTTCAGATTTTATTAACTATTAAAATTCCTATTCATTTTGTATAACAAGTATTTTTCGTACCATAATATTTTATACTTTGTGATTTTATTGTTATAATTCAAAAATATTGGTATTAGTTAGTATAAGGCTATAATAATTGTGGATAGTATATCAGTATAAACATATAACAATTTTTGAACGTTCAAATGACTTAATCAAAATTGTTTTAAATTCTGCCATGTGTTTTAGGCTAAGTATTTATTTCTGAGTACAGTAGAACAGCGTTTATCCGAATCAGTTGTAATGGACATTGATTGAATATTAACGTCGCACTTTTCAGCTACACTAGGGCTTTTGGCGACGGACCACGTAATTTTGAACCATGCTCAAGTGACGTGGACGACACCTGGGCTGGCACCCCCTTCTCCTAACTACCACACCAACGGGAGGACGTTTCAGCTCTCGACAGATTTAACGTGCATCGCTGCAGTATATGAAACCGGACACTATACGAGTATTGAAAATCATCACATGCAAGAAACGTGCTTGAAGAAAAAGCAAAATGGGTGCAAAATGTCGCAATTTTATCTTTATTGTGGAATATAATCACTCATTTTCGCTGTACCATTGTACACCTTTTTTTTGCTGCAGTCTCTTGAGAAGCAATAGGTTCGGATATTTGGCGCTCCGGATAATGAACGTTCGGATAAACGACGTTCTGCTGTGCGTGTGTGTACCTCATTTTACATGAATTTACAGTATTTTAATTTGATTCAATTAATATGGATTAACTTTGTTGTTTGGTTCATTTTATTTATTATTACACGTTGATTAATTGCGTGAGAAAATTATAATTATGTTTTTTAAAAAACCTTACACCACATTTGAAAGAAAAATAAGTATTAAAACTTGTTTTAAGAACTTTCTGAATCAGTTGAAGTATAAAAAAGACACGTTACAATCGAGCTAAATTCTAATAATAAAAAAAATAATTTTCATAAATATAAAATGAAAGAATTATTAAACAGTTCTCTTTCTGGAAAGTAATATCGACTGTAAAGTTTCCACTTCTCCATCTAAAAAATTCCGTTGGTAAAATGTCGAGTGAATCTTTTTGTTTGACCTTGATAAAAATGACAGTGAAATGAGAAAAAAAAGTGATGTATCGCGGTAGCATGCAGTATGTGACCTTGTACTGACAATCTACTAATTGTAGGTGTAGCCTAAGTTTTTATGCCATGTTCATGAAGGAGGAGTCCAAGTATCATAAGTGCGGAGGAGCGTGTCAAGCGATCCCTATTTTCTGGTGCCTAGATGTATCTCTGAGGTTCTTACTATCTCGATATTTCTCTTCTTCAGTTGCAATATATATCGCTTAGGAGTGGCGTGACATAAATACTTCCAAAGTTTTCTTTCGAGTCTGAGTAGTAGAGAAATAATTTTAGTCTTGGCCTTTCTATGTCCGTCGAGGTACAATAGATTTTATGTGTAGCTCACGAATGTGGAGCATAATCTGAGATTTTGCCGTGTGTGGTTCATTTTCACCGACCATTTCTTTCTTATTTTCCTTTCATTCCACACTTAAAAGTTTTTTACTTGTCTTTTTTCCAAAAAGGAAAAAAAAAGCTGAAAAGATAAGACGAAACGTATAAAAAGTCGGAAGGGTGTGCAACCTTTCTTTTTATTCATCTCTGTTGCTTAAATGGAAAACCTCGTCTTCTCACTCTATTACAAGTACTTAACTTATTCATTTGCCTATGTTTAAGTAAACAGATTCAATTTTTATTTAAATATATGATTTTAGAATACTAAATAATGGAGAGATAATATCAGTTAAACCGTGTGATAAATGATAGACGAAGTGTGTTATAAATAAATATTTTAGATACTTAGCTTCATTTTTTGAGACTACTAAATGACGAAATATAAAAACAAATGTCTTCTGCATTTACTAGTGGAGCGTCCGATTGAGAGATTTGGCCTTGAGTTTTCGATTTGATATCCAATTAGTTTTAAAGCTATTGAAGTTTTCTGAGTGATGTCAGTCCGTGAAAACAAATGCATTTACAAACTTCAAATATTCTTTTCTCGGACTCTTTTTTTTTCTTCTTCTTTCGATGCACACGTTTTCTATTTTTTTAAGGATTTTCTTTTTTTCCATTCAAAATAAAGTCCTGACGTTTTTTTTTTTTTTTTGTAAATAATTTCCTACATATGCACTTTTTTGAATATCAAAGTTAACAATTTAGGATTTGTATATTTTTTCAGATTTAGCTACCAGAAAATTATCAAAATTCTACGAAGAGTCAGATTTTCAATTCTATTTTAATGCCTGTTCCTCAATAATTCAAAGAATATAAATCGCTTGAAATTACTTAAAAATATTAAAAATTTAGCTTTCTATTCAAGTTCAAAAATATCTATCTTTTATAAAATTTGAAAATGGTGGCTTGCCAAACTGACTTTTTTCAGAATCATTTAAATAATATTACCTGAAAAAGTTGCTAAATGCTTTTAATATTAGTCTAATATTAATGAAAATAATAAGGATAATGTCACACAGAAAAGTTTACTATTTTTAGATAATACTTTTCAGATATAAGAAAAAAAGAAAACGCCCACCATAAAATCCCGCGTCTAACGCGCACTTTTAGCACAAAAAATTAGATCCAAATTGACGGATGCCTGTTATACGCCGGATATAAAAAGGACACGTTTAAAAATAAAATAACAGATAAGCATAGAAAAAAATTCGACTTCTACATACATCGGGTTGCTGTTTACTGAAAAGAAATGACATTCCTTATGAACTTAAAGGGTTGCAAGTGTAGAAGTATACTATTTTTTTTCTAGCGCTTGAGATAATACCTCGACTAAATGACTTTAAAACCTAAGAGCATTGTACACATCCATTCCAGATATCTTCGTAAATCTCACCTCAAAATGTCTACTTGAAAGTATGGGTGTGCGTTATATGCCGGATTTTATGGTAATTCTCGGGGGAAGACATTTCTCCTAAACAAAAGTGAAATAAATGAATTTAAAAATTGATATGAAAGTGTGTTTTTTAAGAATTTTGATGAATGAAAAAAAAATTGTTTAGATATTTTCTACGTAAATTTATCTTCAAAAAATTTTATCTTCTTGTTCGTGAGTTTACCCTAGAGTACATAAAGTACACTATTAATCCTTTTTGGTGATTGTAGAAAGTCACAACCAAGATGAAAAAGCAAGTGAAGAAAATTGAAAGATTGAGAATACCCATTATATATATATATATATATATATATATATATATATATATATATATATATATATATATATATATATCTAAATTTGCAAATATATATATATAAGTACAAAATATAACTAAGTACAAAATATAACTGGTGTGATGATGGCATTATTATTTTCTTTGAGTTACAAATTTCAAGTTTTAACTGCGTTAATTATTTACTATGACGCTCACAAAAAATTTCAATGCTAATTTACGTATGCATGTATATAAATTTAATTGATATTTTCTATTGAAAATATGAGAATAAAAGCTACTTGAGTTACATGAATACTATTAATATAACTTACTATAATTACAAAAGTACGCAAAATTTCTGAACAGCAAGGTCTCTGAATTGAATGTTTCATTGCTGTTCAAACGATGTAGGAAAACTCTTTTGAGAAGATTCTTTAGAAGACAAAAATGCTGATTTGAGGATTTCTATTGTATTACGTAGCATTTCTTTTGAAATAGAAAATATTAAAATTAAGTGCTAAAATTATATTTGAATAATTTTTACTTGTCATATTTTGTTACATTAATTCTGGTTATAATGTAAAATATTATTATTAAGAAAAGAAAATAATGTTTTTAAAGAGAATAGTTTGACTTTTATGCTGTGGCCAATATAACTGAGTCCTTATAGTCGCGAACTCGTGTGTGGCCAGCCTGATCTACTCCTCTTGGTGCCATAACAGATCCCCCCTTTTGAGAGCTTGATGCTCGTTAAATTTGTTAAGCAAGGTGTGGATGTTTGTACAGTGAGGTACTGACTCAAGTTTAGTCTTTGTCACTTGACCGAGATTCAGATATATGAGTAGGGATGGCGATCTGAGATCCATTAATCGAAGAATCGATTTTTCGTGCTAAAAATAAATCGATTTTTTAATCAATGTGTAGTTCTGAATCAGTTCAGAGAGTGTATCAATATTTCATCTTAGAAAATCGACATTCAATTTTTTTTCTGTTTTGCTAAAAACCATAAAAATATTTGCAGTTAGTTGAATGTACTACCTTTAAATCCGCAATACTACGGTGTTGGCGGTTAAAGGGTTAATTTACTGAAAAGAATAAAGAAAACTATTTATCATCACGTTCACTCAATAGCCATGATGTACATGAGTATCGTGGGATCATCTGTTCCTTGTGAGTGCATTTTTTTTTATTGCCGGCAACAACGCTAGTGATGAGCGGAACCTGCTTGGATCCCAATAGACTTGACAGACTATTGTTTTTAAAAATCTTAGATATTAAGCATTGGGAACTATAAGCTATGTTATCTATTTTCTAAACTTTTCAATGTAACAAATACATTCAGAAAACAAATGTCTTCCTTTATACCTGATACACTGATATGGTAATAAAAGCAATTGTAATTGTTGAATTCCTTGAACTAAAATATTGCCTGATTTTACTGATAAGAGATCGTATTTACTATGGTATATTTCTTGTTTTTCATAAAATGGATTTATATTTACATTGTAAATGCAGAATTGGAAAAAAAATCGATTTTTTTAGAAATCGATCTTTTAGACCTGGATATTTTTGTGAATCGATTCATCAAGTTACGATTTGAATGGATTTAAAAATTGATCTTTTTCGGAAAGAATCGCCATCCCTAGTTACGAGGTCCATCGCCAATGACCCTCGTGCATTTTGAAAGTGAGACGTGACTAACAATTAACTCAATTTTTATACTTTATTATGAATGTGAATATAAAATGCAGAAATGAAAACTGTCTTCATAAGGTCAGTATTCAAGCAAACCAAATAGTATCTACCGTTGAGTTCCAAGCATTGACTCAAAACCTAGCAAGATCAGGTTTTAAATGCTAAATTAGGAAAAGGAATCAAAATTTTTTGTGCATTTTCGAGTATGGTTATGCGAAACTTTTTAGTGATTATTTTAATTTCATTTTATTCAAACACTAAGAAAAATCAAGAATGTATTCCACATCAGTTCAGCTTTTTGGGAGCATGTAAAGAAATAATGCATTCAATAAAAGGAATTTGAGAAAATCCAAGCATTTTAACGATTTATATATTTTTCCTAACTTCTTGAATATAAATTATTGAATATCCTTGAATTCGATCATTTTTAGGCAGGGCTTCATTTCAAAACTTTTTTTCCTTGTATTTCTTTAGCCCGTGCGATGAGAAAATTGTATCTTATACGTATTTCTATGTTTTAAAATTAAATATGTAAATAAAGAAGGATAAAACAATATTATCAGTGTGAAGAAATTCCAGAACTGGTGCAACACTTACAATAAAGCTTATATATATATATATATATATATATATATATATATATATATATATATATATATATATCCCATTATCTACACAATTTTACAATTAAAATTATTTTCACACTAGTGGCATTTAATACTTCTGTAAAAAGTGCCTTTTTCATACCAATGCTTCATTCTTAGAAGAGCTGAATTTTGATTCAACAATTTACTAAGTTTTGCGTTACTCGTTTCGTAAATTATTTTTTTGTGCGTTTTTATTTTAATGCACAAAACTGTTACAAATTTTAAATTTTTTTCTGAGCTTTAAATTATTTCGGCATTTTTTTGTAGTGCAATAATATGGGCAAAGACAAGGAATGGTTAACGCTTTAAAATTTTTTTCTACATTATATTAGGTAATTAGAATTGATCTAATGTAGATATTTGAATATTCTCATCTCGCTGAAATAAATTCCGTGGTAAATTCAATGTATTTCACACTATGTATAAGTGGCTTTACTTAGAGATAATACGAGAAATAATCGATTGGTTATAATTTACATTTAAAAAAATTAATTTTTAATCAACTTCATCTAATATTTAATTACAATATTTGATTTTAAATTCATGTATTTTATTAAACGCTTATGAAAACTTCATTTACTAATTGGTTCATGAGTAAAAAGTTAATCTGTTGATTAATAATTTCAAATGTGGTCATTTTTCTGAATAATTATGTGTTGTATTAATTAGATAATCTTATTTTTTCCTTCAATCCATCGAATCCGTTATTGTGATTCAGATAATTTGATGAGGTTAATTTTTTCGTTGGATTGTTCACCAACAAAACAAGGATTTAAAATTAAAATAGCATTACGAGAAAATTAATATTTTTTATGGTTCTATTATTTAACTATTCACATTCTTATGATTAGCAATATAATTAGCAATATATAAAACACAAAGGAATAAATTAAAATATTCATAAGAGAATTCATATGAGATACCCATAAGAGAATTTATTTTTTGTTGCAGAAGTAAATATTTTTCATTAAAAAAGATCATATTTTCCTTTTCGAAGCAAAGCGATTTATTTAAAGGAATTATTTTTCATTAAAATTTATAAATTTTCTATGATTATTTATGTTTAAACATTTTAAAATAAATTATTAAAACAACTATTACTTTATTATAGACATAAACTGTGTGGAATTTAATACTTAAACTTAAGAAAATAAGTGACATAATCGAAAAAGATTCATAATAAGAACCTGTATTAATTATTAATAAAACCGCCCAAATAATTGTTATCTTTTCTAAATCATTAATGGATCTGTGTTTCAAAATAGAAGCAATATGTTCATTTACCGTAAATCATCCTAATTAGGATAACTTAAATACATTTTAAAAATATTTTTGACGAACCAAAAATAGAAAAAAAATTAAATAAAAAAATAAATAAAAAATATAAAATGAAATTTTTTTTTGTGTGATGAAACTATACTCACGTAAATGCGTTAAGATTTTTTGTACCACAATTCAAATATTTAAGTTTCAGCACGTTCACTGTCATACACACATCTATAAGTATAGTATGTATATATAACTTTATTTATTTTATGTAACATAAAGTTGCACTTAATGCAGTGTTTCTCAAACTTTCAATACAGGCGACCCAATTTTCAATCAGAATTTTTGTCGCCCCCCCTGTTCAACAATAATGTATTTCCTGCAATAAAAATGCACTTTGAGAAAGAGACGCTAAAGTTACAATACGATCATAATTATAAACCATACAAATTAATATGATAAGTGTATTAAATTTTGTATATGTAGCTTTTAAGTAATATATATTTTAAGAAAATTACTTAAAATATATATTACTTACTTATTATTATGTTATTTTTCTTTCTCTAATTTTTAAATTGGAAGAGATCGTAAAATGATATATTTAATTAAATATTTATTTCTCCTTCAGCATTCGTTTCTCAAAGTATAAATGTCATTAGAAAAATAGTCTAGTCTATGTTGCTCTCTATCATATCCATCACATTTGGCATTATAGGGTACGTTTGCGTTAGTCTGGGCAACCTATCGGACGTCTGCACAAAACATGTAAAACCCCGTACAATTCCAGTCAGTTTTGGTCGACTCGATACTTCTATAGCTACTGAATCTAGCTTGTGAATGTACATTTTTTAAATTTACACATTAATTTGTAATTCACAGTAATTAAGTATTTACGGCAGTAGATTAAAACAAAATCATACATACATTTTAAAGTCGTAAGCAGACATTCGACGATAATAAAGGATCAACAAGTACACAGACGAGCATGGTTCCGAAAATTAAATCAAGGGAATATTCTCAAAAATACTTAAACTTTGGAGATCTATTTCAAGATACTCCAGAAGGGCTCTCAACTTCCGAAGAAGAAATCTTCACACATTCCATATCCAGTGAAAATTTAAAAGGCAATTTTGTAATAAATCGCGATTTGAATTTTGGGTAGAGGTGAATGATGAATTTTCTGTACAGAAAACAAAAGTACTTCGTATACTATTACCATTTTCAACATCCTACCTTTGTTAAACCGGATTTTCTGCGGCGGCTGCTTTGAATACAAAATATAGATATCAGCTAAATATAGAAAAATAACTCAGAGTGTCAATTTCTGATATTAAACCTTCCTTTGAAAAACTTTGCTCTACAAGACAAGCCCATGAGAGTCCCTAATAATAATCAAACTTGTTCTTAATTTAGTATTAAGAAATTATTTATAAAATACCTTCTTCAGTACTGATACATTAAACATATACTGGCTGGATCACCAGCTTTTCGCACGAGTTCATTTTTTTTAAAAAAATAAAACATTATTATTGATATAATAGCTGAATTGTAAGGAGAGTAAAGCTGCGTGCACGGCATTGTATACAAAAATGTAAAATGATTTTTTTAGATAAATACTATAATTGTAAATAACTGTTTAAAAGAACTGTAATTTTAAACCACACAGAATTAGCATTTAGAATTAATGTTAAATAATGAAAAAGAATATAAAATTCCGATGAAGAATAATTGTGTTACTTTTTAATATTTAAAGCGAGAAGACTTCAAAATGTTTTAACCCAGGAGCAGGCGTGCACTCGATGCTAACGCTAATGGTAGTGCAGGGGGATTTAGTCACCCCAATCACTTGTTTATAATTAGTTTTACTGTACAAGATACAAATCGGAATTCTAGTGAATAATTTAATTAAGAGAAAGTATACTTACCGGCATTCAAGGACTATTCAATTTTTCTTTGATGATTTGAGAAAAAATCCAATAAAACTGAACTAACAAGACCTTAATAAAGGACACAAAGCAGAGACACTTTTCATTAATATTACAGAAATGTTATTTGCTGGCAAAGCTGTCATATTTTGTTCCAAGTTATTGTAGTTTTAATGAGCTTTCATGAGTGAGTGAATATTAACGTCGCACTGTTCAGCTACACGAGGGCTTTTGGAGCCGGACCTCGTCATTTTGAACTATGGTTAAGTGACGAGGACGATACTTGAGCTGGCCTCTTTTAACTACCACACCACTCCAACAAGAGGACGTTTGAGCTTTTGACAGATTTAACGTGCATATCTCCCACACACGGTGGGTCTTTAGCGGTACTGGGCTCGAACTCGTGACACCTTTGGTAATCAACAAATCGAGAGTTCAACTTTTTCTTTCGTGTGTCTTTTTGACAAGGTGAACTGAACCTTGTGGTACACTTATGGCTTCATATTTTAGGTTGATGGAGTTCTTTAGGCAGCATTTGAAAATTTTCCTTTCGTTTCATGTTCATGGCGTTTCTCAATCATGAATAATTTGTATTCTTTCAGCAGGTTTTTCTTTTGCTTGATCAGTTTGAACTTCCTTCAATAGCGATCACAGATGTCTCGCGCCTCCACTCCCGGTTTAAAAGTGTATTCAGAAAAAAATACGGATGATCTAAAAAACCATACCAGTAAGTTTGAAGGGCAATCAAATGATTAACAAATGTATTATGCAGCCTGGCTGAAAAGTGAATCATGTCTTCCTTTTCTTTTTCTACAACTAATGTACAGTATTTCAATAATAATTACAGTGATGAATTGTTTATCTTTTTAGAATTTTTCTCATGGTCTAGGTTTCGTTTTTCTTTTAACGAGTAATATTTTATGTTAAAACGTAATAAAAAAAATCTCTCATTGAGGAAATATAGCTAAATGTTTTTTTTTAAAATTGGTTTTGGGATCAAAGATAGCTATTTGATGACGGAAAAACGCCAGATGGTAAATCAGTGTTGTTGTGTATTTTTTTATTATGGGAGTATTTTGTTTTACTTCTCTTTCCGGTTATTTTTTTAAAAAAAAAATCTTGAAATTTTCGATATGCTCGCGCCCATCGGGGGGCACCCCACACTTTGAGAAACACTGACTTAATGTATTACAATTCTATTGATTGTGTGTGTATAATTTATAATGTTAAAGCATACATAATTTGTATCTGTAAGAACAGTATAACATGTAGCCTTTATGTTCATTTTTTATAATAAAAAATATACTTTTATAAGCTGAATTTAAAAAAAAAAAAATTCAACTGTCACAAATTTTAATATTTGCTTATTTATTTTTTTTACCTATGCAAAAGTGTAAAATCTCTTGTATCTATATGTTGGGAACTGTACAGCATTAAATAAGATTAATTTTTAGGCAATGTAAATAATGAGCTGATTTTTCTAAAAATGTAAATATGCTTAACTGTTAATACCATAGAGTATGCTTCATATTAGCATGCAAATCAATCCTTTATGAATATGCAATATGCAACACAATTTCTGATTAAAATAAAAATATTATAATTCAAATTTTGTTCTTTTTCTTGAAAACAGCTAAGCCATTGATTCAAGTAAACTAAGTTTTAATAAATTCATTTTATATAATTATGAGATTTTTTTTGAAATGCTGCACATGATTTTTTTAACAATTATAAAAGCGATCATAAGGTATTGCATAGAAATATGTGGATAGTCCCTTCAATCAAGAAATGCCGCTCACGTCCCCATCCTAGAACTCTACCCCCTATTTCACTCAGTTTCAGTCACCGATAGATTCAGAAATCACATACCCAGCTCCTAGTCAAATGATAATTTCGTATAATGGAAATTCATTATTGATATTATAACTGCGGCTTCTTTTCGACCACGTGATTCTCGTTCGTAGATCTGAAGATCGATTTCATAGCTCCTGAAACACACAAAGCAAAGGAAAACACAAAGAAATCAAAATACTTGGCCATTTCGGAATGATAGAATGGGATCCCACAGTACTGTTTATTAACGATACATAATTCTAACTGATGATTAGGACATGGAACATTACTCTAGAGAGAAGGTTAAAGCAATTTATCAAATTGAATAATATGTGTAAAATGCAAAGATAATTTGTAGCATTGAATAAGATTATGAACATAATGAGAAACTGAAACACTGATTTTATTCTTCACACATACATTTTCAGAATATCAAGGAGCATTTTACAAAAAAGTTATGAGATTGTCCAATTTTGACACATTTACATTGATGAAAAGTTTGAGTGAAACTCGTATATTATAAATACGAGCTGAGAATGCATAGAAATTAATTCAAAATTAAAAAAAGTAAAAAATAAATAAAGGGGAAAATATTGTCTAGACTTCGTATATTATAATACCATGGGCTTGGAGCCAAGATAACTGAAACTATATTAAAAGAACAAAGTTATTTTATGCTTCAAATACCTTCCACTTTGAAAGAAAATTTCAATTATCTCTATCCATGCACCTTTTTTGACTGTTTATAATTATTGCTTCTGCACTAAGAAAATCACGTATTTTGGGGGAATGTTTTCTCGGTAAAACAGTGTTTCTCAAACCCCCCTGGGGGGCACGATAACCTTACAGGGGGGGGGCGCGAGTATATCAAAAATAAAAGATTTAAAAAGTAATTAATTTACTGGAATGAATTAAAACAAAATACTTTCAGACATAATAAGAAATGCACTTTTACTCTGATATAATTTATAGGCGCGCGCGATATTAAGTCGTCAAAAATAAAAACTTCTTCAATACCTAATTAGCTATCTTTGATTCTATAACCAAATAAAAAGAACTTTTATTTTACTTTCTGTAATCCCATGATGAGAGATTTTTTATTACGTATTTTTAAACCTAACATACTACTCTTTCAGAGAAAAAAACAAATCCCAGACCCAGAATCGAAAAAATTTATTAACATAAAATTCATCATTGTGATTATTTTTGAAATACTGCACATTATAGCTGTATTCTTCTTTTGCTGATAATCTATTTGACCTTCTAAGTTATTGCTACAGTTAGTTATGACTCCTCTCTTATGTGTTTGTTTCTCATTTAGGGAAGTTATAAGTAATGTAATTTTCTGTTGCGCTTTTTTCGAAGCAAATGAGTTTTATGATATTTGGAAAACCACGGAGAGCAAGTACTTCGAAATATTACTTGCCCAAGATTATTTTTAAGAGTATTCTCAAACGTATAAAGCATAACGAAAAACGTTTTACATAATTTTTTTAGCAATAACATACATATTATCCTAATACACTTTTTCCCGGAAGTGGTCGAGTGGGACACACAGATCACGAAATCGTTCATTCTGGCAAAACTGTTTATTTCTTACCAAAGAAAAAATGAAAAGTCCTTGAAAGTAGGTAAGCTTACTTTCTCTTAATTATATTATTCACTGAAGTCACGATTTGTATCGTGTACAATAAAATAATTCTATAAAAAAAAAGGATTGGGATGACTCAGTAACCTCGCTCGACCGTATCGAAAGCGCGGCTGCTCCCGGGTTAAAACATGTTAAAGTCTTTTCGCTTATATATTAAAAAAATTATTCTTCATCGGAATTCATATAATTTTTCATTATCTAAAATCAATTATAAATGCTATTTCTGTGAAACTTAAAATTACAATTCGCTTAAAACTAATTATAATTTGAGCAATCGTTTAAAAAAAATTATTTTACATTTTTGTAAACATTATCGCGCACTTGGCTTTACTCTCCTTACAATTCAACTATTATATCAATAATGTTTTATTTTCTCATAAATGAACTTGTGCAAAGAGCGGGTTCTTCAGCCGGTATACTTTTAATGTATCAGTGCTGCACAGAGTATTTTATAACTAATTAATTAATACTAAATTAAGAACAAGTATAATAAGTATTAAGGACTTCCATGGGCTTGTCTTGCAAAGCAAAGTTTTTATAAGGAATGCTTGATTAGAAATTGTTCCTCTGAATTATTTTTCTATATTTAGCTGATATCTATATTTTGTCTTCTAAGTAGCCACCGCACTTTGCAATATGTTCAATTTCAAAATTAGAGAAAGGAAAAATAACATAATAGTTATCCTATTACTTAATTTTTTTTTCGCTTAAAAGTAACGTATACAAAATTTAATACTTATGTTATTAATTTGTGTGTTTTATAATTAAGATCGCGTATTGTAGCTTTAGCGTAAAAAAAAGTGCATTATTATTGCATTCAGTGAACTATTAATATATAAGGGGGGATGCGATAAAAATTGTGATTGAAAACGGCGATGCCAATATTGAAAGTTTGAGAAGCACTGCAGTAAGACAAACACAATGAATAAAAAAAATGTACATTACCATTTATCCTTACAATGTGCATTAACCCTTTTATTCTTTTTGCTAAAACAAGGCTAAAATTTAATATTTCGATTAGAATTATAATTTAATATGATGGACCGTATTTAATATAACATACTGTTTACCAAGAAAAAAATTTCAATAACAATATTAAATCTTTATTTTAAAAAAAGTAGAGGGAAAAAACTTAATGCGTAAGTTTAGATCTTAGTATAAAGAATTCTAAACATTAATGTGTTTCGGAAAGGAGAACTTTTTTTAAAAGTCATACAAAAAAAAATATAAAAACTTCTTGAGCAATATTAATAATTCAAGCTGTCAGTTGCTTCGAAATATTGCATTTACGCTCCACGCTATATTTCTGAATTTTAATATATTTTCCTTCATTCAACATTTACGTTAAGCGAATCTAAAGCAAAATAAATTCTATAGCAAGAAATATTTATAATACGCTTTATTGCATTCACAGCATGAAAGGAAATAAAAAATCATATTTCTAGATTATGGCATTTTATGGTTTTCAATAAAATAAACAAACCTGTGTAGCGATAATTTAATTATACTTCAAAAAAGTTACAAAATCTGCCACTTCTGAAGTCATTATTTTTGCGCTTCAATTACCTCATAAACCCCAAAGAAAACCTTTAATTACATTTAAAATTGCTTAGTCATTTTCCACCCCAATCGTTTACTGGGTAATCGAAACAGGTAATGAGAGAGAGAGAGAGAGAGAAACTTTCCTTTCCAAAACCATCCCTAAAGCGGATAATGCAAGAACAAACACTTTTGGCCCAAAGCTCTTATCAATAATCAGATGTCATTGTGCACAATCTACTTTTGTCTCGGTTTCCTTGTATTGAAAGATTTTTTAAGAGCATACGCTTTTTACTTAGTATCCAGTAATGTTCAAAGTCAAATTCCGAACCAATAATTTACTTTTAATGATGTCTAAAAGTAATAAACTAATCTGTACATAGATCGCTCAAGCAGTGTTTTACAATTATTTTTGACAGGAAGAGAGATAATTATTTATGCATAAATTTCGCTCTGAGCCACATTGCGCTTTCGATTGCGAAGACTTGGGTTTGATTACGAAAAAATCAGATTAATCGTCTTAATTGCCATTTAATGAAATCGAATTACAAGCATTTTACATTTATCAGAAAATTAACGCTATTTTCTCTAAATGATTTACAATTTGTGATATGCAGGAAATGCTATATATTTATTTTCTGTAGCTTTCCTTTTTTTTCCTAAAATTTTAAGTGTTCAATTTCTAATTATTGTTTGGTGAAATTGAATTAAACAAAAATAATCCACATTTATAAGAAAATCAGTCAATATTTACGGTAACAAAAAATGCAGCATGAGCTGGGGAGCAAATTTTTATCCTTGTAGTTATTTTTTCCATACATTTTTGATTTTCCATTCCAAGATTAACCAATGGAATTTAATTAATTATTAAAAAATGCATAGATTTATTCTTTACTTTGATGGTTTTAAATGTAACTGATTTAAATGCTTTTATGACCAAGTCTTTTCCCTTCTGAATTAATTTTTCAACTTAATTATTACAAAGATTTTTAGATTACACTCTAGACTTTTTCTATTCCTTAGATCTGTTTTTAAAATATAAATGCGTAATGAAAAATATTAAGGGGAATTAAAGTACACTGCTGGCCGCCGTAAATGCAACACCAAGAAAGACAAGAGATAGCACAACGAAATTTATTTTGTGAATAACATGTTGACTAAGTATCAAATGATTAAATTTATAGACTTCTGTGAAGCGTGGTTCCTACCAAAATTAGTAGCCAGAGTAGCCGCCATTGTTGGAGATCACCGCTGCCACACGCCTTGGCATTGTTTCAAAGAGACTTTGGAAGTGTTCTTGGGGTACAGCAGACCAAGCAGCCTCCACACGTTGCCAAAGTTGATCTGATAAGGCAGCTGAGGGCGTAATCTGGGTCAATCGTTGATCAACCATGGACCACATGTTTTCTATCGGCGAAAGATCCGGAGAGCAAGCCAGCTAGGTAATCAATTCAATCTAGTGATTGACGAAAAACCTTTGGATAATGCGTATCATGCGTGGTCGCACATTATCCGGTTGAAATATGGCTGTAGCCAAGCCCTGAAGGTAAGAAAGGACAACTGGCTCCAACACCTCGGAGATGTAGTGCTGGCTGTTTAAAGTACCGGCAATGCGTACTAGAGGAGCGTGAGAGTGATATCCAATACCGCCCCATACCATAATACCCTGTGCAGGACCAGTGTGGCGGTGTATAACGCAGCTGTTCAGCATCCTCTCTCCACGGTATCTCCAGACTCGAATCCGAACATCGTGGTGTTGCAGACAGATGCGTGACTCCTCAGTTAAGACAACTTCTTTCCATTCTGCCACCCACATCCTTGTTTCATCGCACCATTGGCAGCGGGGACGTCTGTGGTTCTGCGTCAAAGGTAGACCAAGCAATGGACGTCTTGCGGACAGACCACTCTGCTGCAAGCGGCGTCGAATGATACGCGCAGACACTGAATGTTGCGTTACAGACTCAATGAGCTGTGCTGCGGTTCGTAATGTGACTGAGCGATCCGCCATGCGCACAATTCGCCTGTCCTCACGTGAAGAGGTGCATTGAGGTGGATGCGATCTACCACGTCGGTCCGTCGTACCCTTCTGCATCCAGCGGTTACATATCCGCATTGCAGTTGTTTGGTTTCCTCCAACACGACTACCGATTTCCCTGAAAGATAATCCACAATCTCGGTAGGCCACTATCCTTCCTGTGTCGAACTCGGATACTTGATCAAAATCTGATCGCTGTTTTCTACAAAACATAACTGATCGTTTTTTGAAAAACCGCAAGAAAAACACAATTGGCGAACTTGAAATCGTCGAAATCTCCAATCGTTAAATAGTGCTTTGAGGTGACACCACAGGCGCGCTTGATCTGTGTCTGCGCTGAAATTCTAATCATTTGCCTATCTCACCTCCACTAATGCAATGGTTAAATTCCATGTTATTTGCATGCTTCTTTCAGTGTGTTGCATTTACGGTGGCCAGCAGTGTATTTAATTTTTTTTTCATTTATGCTTCATTTCTTTTTTCAAAATGACAGAATTTTGTAAGATCGGGTGCAATTTATGAGATATTCTTTATTACTTGTATGACTTTTTAATCAAGTATTTTTTTGTAAACTCGTTCAGGATTTCATAAATTTTCAAGGATTTCATTCGGTGTTCAAGTTTGATAATATTTACAGTTTGCTGCAAAAAATTAAATTTATTAAATACATTAAAAACAGTAAAAGAAACTTTGTATAAAATTACAGACATTTTTACCTGACTTTCACCGAACAAAATATTTCTTTTTGTTCTTTTGCGAAAATGACAATGCATTCAAGAAAAAATAACATTTTTAAGTAACACAAAAACTAAATAACTAAGATTGCTTTGACATTTTTCATTTTCCATCTTTTGCCATCATAGAGGTAGCCTAGATACATTAAAATTGGTAAACATGAATTAATCTGTATAACTAATGTAGAGTAATTTATCAGTATTATTAGTTTTTCTTATTTCACCAAATTTACTTGTTTCTTGTCTTACCTTCGTAGTTACCCGTGTTTTATTTTCTATTTACCTTTCAATTAAAACAATGCATATGATTCATATTTTACGAGGCATAAATGACTGATTAACTATATTAATCAAATGTACATCCTTTTTTGTGTTATGTGAAAAATATGTTGAGAATTTTGTGAATTAAAAAATGTTATAATGGGGATCAATGTAAAAAGTAATACATTCAGTTAAAAGCAATTTAATAAAAATCTATCAAACAACGAATAACTTGTCATTACTTATTAGTGGATAAAAATGATCAAAGATACACAAAAAAATAAATTAACTTCTTTAGATTTCGAATAATCAGGATACATATCTTATCAAGGTATAATAGTATTTTTAAGAATAAAAAAAACTGAATATCAAACAAAATAACTATTCAAACATAAATCAGAAAATGCATAGCAAAGTATAAACAAAAATATTTTTTTCTAATTGAAGAAATACAAATAATTTATTTTTATAAAACAATTAAGTATAATACATTATATGCAAAATAAGTAATTGTCTTTTAAAATATTGATGCCCCCAAATTTTTGTTGAACTCGGAAATGTATATATTTTTTTAAAATTTGATGCACACTCCCCATAAATCACGGAATAGTATTTTATAAATTAAGAATCTTTGTGAAATGAGTATCGAAAAATAGTCCGCGTTATCTACCGAATGAAAGAGCAATAAAGAAAGTTGGACATCAATCAGAATTGTTTTCTGGGAAATAACACGATGAAAATCAGGAGTACAAAGTGATAGATATTCAGTGTTACATACTAGATTTGATTGCAGCTTTCATTCCTTTCCTTTCGAGTTCAATAAACCTCAAAGAATTTCAGCCATAATAACAATGGAGCGAACTTGAATGATAGGATCGATCTTTTTTTCTTCTTAAAAGACATATGTCAGCTTTTAACCTGTTCAATCGATTTTCTATCGAGTTCAGTTGGGCCAATTTCTGGGACATTTGAGAGTAGATTTTCTTTGGCTTGGTTGCCCAACCATGATACAAAACGTCCTACCATACAAAAAAAAAGAATATATATATCAATGTATTTTGGGTTGCATTTATATGGTATTGGAAATTTCTGTTCATCCGGAGAATATTGTGGAGAAAATATATGAAAGAGCTTTTTAAAACTCGTGTTTGAGTTAAACCAAGGAGAAATAACATTTCTTGATAAATTTTCTTTCAGATGTTATCAAACATAACTTACAAATTATGTCATGCACTATTGGACATTAATTTGTAACAGCAAGTAGAAAGGCCAGAAACAAAGTTCACTGTATATGCACAGCTTTTCAGAAGAAAACATGATTAAATTTGTAGGCACTCTGAGGGCATAAAAGTCCAAAATGAGTCCACAAAGCTGCTGCCTCTAACAGCTGAAACAGCTCTAATTCTAGGCACCGAGTCAAACTGCACTTAGATGACAGATACAGGGGCAGGGGACAGACATTACATGCTGCTTCAAGTCTATGTCAAACTTCATCAATCGTAATGGATAGAGGTGGAAGTCCAATCTCTCAGCTACCCATGACCAGATGTTTCCAACGGGGAAAAGATTGGAAGAAAGTATTAGTCAGGGTAACAGACCATGTGTCTAGGGCGAGGAAAATGCGGACTTCCATTGTCTTTATGAAAGATGATGTCTCCGAGTCTTCAAGGTCGGGCATAGCCACCAGCTTTAATATCTGAGAAATATAAAGTTGGCTGCTCAGATAACAGATAATGCGAAAAGAAGATGTTCGTTTGGTGCACGCAATGGTTTCCAATAATATCACATCAAGTGTAGGGCTAGTATAACGGTATTTAATGTAAACAGGTCACATGCGTGCCTCCAATCAAAGCTAAGTCCAGTCGGATGCTGCACACAGAAACGTCTTAGTAGTAGGAGGCTTTTTGAGATCATGAATGACATTCACTATGGCGAATAGGGAACTCATCGATTCCATATTCGCATGACAGTCGTTGAATTCCAAAAATAAGAAAAATAATATCACTGAACGTCAAAATCTTGTCTCTTGAATTCCAAACCATTCTAGTATATAGCCATTATTTTTCCTTATACGAGGCATTACATGCTGTTCACACAAACAAATGACATCCAAATACGAATTCTGAATGAGAAAACCACTATGTAAATTTTTTTATACGGAGTTCACCATTTTCCCCTCTTGCTATTTTAGATTTTGTATAAATGCTTATCCTGTCCCCATCCTAGCATCTTTTGATTTCAGCGATCTATCTAAAAGGAAACAGATGTTTGAGGTATCACTTCCTAACAGTTTTGCAATTTCAACCCGAGATAAAGTTACATGCTTTACTCTCCAGCAGCAACGTTTTCCACACTAGTGCATTTCGTTATGCGGTGTATTGGAGGAAAGAAAATGCATAAATACTTAACCAGTGCTTTTAAAACTTTTAATATTTGTGACCCAAATTTGAGTCATTATTTTCATCACACCTCCCCTCCCCAGCCATACATTAATAATGTGTTAAATGCAATAATAATATACACTCGGGAACATTGAAAATAGCGAACCAAGAAGAAAGCATCGGATTGAAATGAAATTTAATACACATAATGACACAGATGAGAGATTCACTTGATCTCAAAAACAAGAAAATTAAGCGAATACAGGGTGTGCAACGACACAAATACTGGGAAACTTCAATACCGCGTTGGACCACCTCCAGCTGCAATACATGCCGCCACAAGGTCCGGCATTTATTTGATTAGACACCTTATGTTGTCCTGAGGCAGATGGGCCCACAAATCTTGAACAGCGAACTTTAAATCATATACAGAGTGACACGATGGCATCTGCCGTTTTAGCTGATCCTACACGTGCTCTACAGGGGACAAATCGGGGAAGCGGGCCGGCCATGGAAGAGTCTGAAAATGACGTAGGAAGTCTTCAGCAACTCTTGCTGAATGCGGACGAGCATTATCTTGTAGGAAAATTCCCCTTGGAGACCATTTATGAAAGGTCCTACATGGGGTCGCAGAATATCATCAACGTAACGTTGTCCCATTAAGGTTCTACGCATCCCAATTAAAGTAGACCGGCTATCATAGACTATGGCCCCCCAGACCATTACCCCAGCTGTTAGGGCAGTGTGACGAAGAACAGTGTGGGAGGGGGGAATTGTACCGCTCACCAGGGCACCTCCACTCCCGTACACGGTTATCATCTGTCCCCAAAACAAACCGGGATTCATCACTAAACACAACCTTTTGCCAATCTGTGACATTCCACATTGATCTGGTTTGGCACCACTGTAGACGCAGTTGCCGATGTTCCGGTGTTAAAGAGAGTGCACGGAAAGGGCGCTTGGATTTAAGATTTGCTTCTGCGAAGGAGTCTGGAAATTGTTTGTGGAACAATATCTACGCATACGTCTGCCCGTATCGTTGAACGAGTCACTGTGGGGTCCATAAGTGCTTGCCGCATGATCCTTCGATCATCTCTCCTCGTGGTCTTCCTTGTCGCTCCAGACCCGGTTTTCCGTGCGTTTGTAATTTTTCGTGTCCACTGCTCCCAACAACTTCTAACGGCACACTCCGAACGATCCACCTTGCCAGCAACACAGCGCGTCGACCAGCCTGCAGTTTTCATCTCGATGATCAGGCATCCCTCAAACCCGCTTAACTGTGAGAAATGTCTTCTAGCACGTTTACCTGGTATGTTTCGCTTACCAAGGTGTTCCTACAATCGGCGGGTAATCGTCACGTTTATGAATCTTTGAATTTGCGCTGGCTTATATAGCACCCTCTTCTTGATCGTAGCTCCACCTCGGCGTGTATGAGCATGCGTATTGGCACAAAACTTGGATCATTTGCATATCACATTACGCCGTACTTATTTTCAAAGTTTCGCGATTGTACTTAGCTTCCTTCTTGGATCGCTATTTTCAATGTTTCTGAGTGTACTTTGACGGTAAGGCTTTTACAATACGATATTAATTATAAACTATACAGATTATTATTGCACGTATTACATTTCGTATAAGTTGCTTTTAAGTAATTGAATAAGAATAAGGGGTCTTGAAATGAAAGTGATTCAAGGTGTGTATCCTTTAGATGACAGAAATGAGGCAGATACGTATATAGAAACAACAATATTTAATGAATGAAATGCATATAAAGTTTGTTAAAAGAAATCACCCATTGTGTGCACTTGCTTATGAATTCCGTCCGCGAAAAGCGATGTCAGTTGATCTTGGAACCAGCTCAGAACTGCTGCCTTTACGTTATCGTCTGAGTGAAATCTTTGGCCTATTAGGCTTTTCTTCAGCAGTACAAAGAAGTGATAGTTGCAAGAATACAGATCTGAACTATAAGCTGGATATTCCAGGACTTCCTACTTTTTACAGGCCAATGCCACGACACACACCTTAGAGACATACGGCTTTGCATTGTCATGCAGAATGATGACACTGGATGACAGCATACCTGGACGTTTGTTTTTGATAGCATTATGCAGCTTATCAAGTGTTTAGGTGTACCGTTGGGCAAGGGTGGATACGTCCGGTTCCTTAAGCTTCAGTAATAGGGGTCCATGTATGTCGAAAAATGCCGTCAATATCGCCTTTTTGGCCGACAACGGATCTTTGAATTTCTTGGGCTTATGTTAGTCGCTGCGTTCCTATTCCTGATCTAGTTCGCTGATCCATTTTGGACGCAGTTGCATCCACACCAGCCATTTTGAAATGAATGCCATGACCTTATGAATGCAGTTATCACAAGTTTGCTTGATCACGCACGTGCGTGGTGCATACACTTTGCTATCGTGTTTGTTTAACGAAAATACATTGAAAATTATTCACGACGCTTCGAATCACTTTCATTTGAACACGCCTATAATATGCTGTTACTTTTCATTTCTAATTTTTTTAATTGAAGCAGAGTGTCATCTAGTTTTTAATCAAGCTAAATATTTATTTTCTTAAACATCCGTATGGATCTCAGGTAAATACAGAAAAAGAAATTTGAGAGTAAATTTATAATATTAAACCTTCCTTTGAAAAAATTTACTCTGAAAGGCAAGCTCATGGTAATCACAAGTAATTACTAAACCTGTTCTTAATTTAGTATTAATAAAAAGTTAATTAGCACATTCATTGTGCAGTACTGATACATTTATAAGTGTATAATATCAGTGTAAATGTGTATTTTATTTTTACAAATGTCATACTGTATTTTTTTCATTTCTTTTACTAAAGTAATTGTTTTTGAATCTTTTTTCTTTTCAATTTTTTGATATGTTCGCGCCCTGCAATCTGAGAATCGTTGAAATTTTCTGAAATAATTAAACCCTCTAAAAACATTATCAATGTCATTTTATTGCACTCCAAAGTCTTCTGAATATTTTTACTCATAGCAGCGCAAAGAAAAGAATTGTATTTCGGAAAGACACACACACACACATCAGGGGCAGTGAAAGCACCGGCTGAGCGAGACGTATATATACGATTGTGGTAGCTGAAGGATTAATGTTCAGTAGAGTATAAAGGATAAGGGAACAAAAAATTAAGTAACGATAATGAGTGCCCTTTTAAGTCATCTTACGTATTTTTAATAACTCAAAGCACGAATAACATCAAATATGATGTATATTAGAATCACAAATCTACTAATAAAAATATTAAATTTATTTGAAGGATTTTTAAATTCATTCGTTTTATTAAGCACAAGTAAATCAAGAGTAATTTTGAAATATTTATATGCAAATGATTATATTAAAGCATGTGTTTAAAATTGATTTCGTAATTTTTTTCCCGTCTTTTCCCAACTTTCTTATTCATCAGATAAAAGTATTTCGTATACTTAATTAATCAACATCATTAAATAACAAGTAGCACATAAACAAAAAAACCAATTAAATTTAAAAAAATTCTAAATAATTCTTTTAGATATTTTCTAGTTTATTATTTTAATTATAAACTAATTTTTTAGAAACTAGTGATCAAAGTTTCTGAATTACCAGTGTAGTTGCTCTGTTATTCTTATTATTTCTTTCTTTAATTCCATTAATCGATAATAAATAAAAACTTTGATCAGTCATTTCAATTTTTAAACTAAATTTTATTTTACATTCGTAGTTTTATATATTTTGCAGTGGATCATTTGAAACAGTTTTATATTAAAGTGGCTCATAATATTCATGTCTTTTTCTTGGGAAACTGAAAATAATTTTTGGCCAAGTTTGCATTTATTCGAAATTCGTACTAAAGAGTGTTTTTTCCCAGGTATAGAAGTTTAAGTTGGCATTACTTTCCAAGATGGCGACCGATTTAACAGCTGTCAAGTGATTTATTCTCAGTTTGGTTTGGCAATTCATCAAAACGATCATCAAGCCAGGCGTAGATTCGTCCAATGGGCTCAAAACGAGATTGCCGCTGTTCCCGATTTTCATAAGCGAATTTTGTTTAGCGATGAAGCGCACTTCTGGATGAATGGCTACGTCAACAAAAAAAACTGCCTCATTTGGAGTGAAGCTAATCCACAAGTGTATGTCGAAACACCGTTACATCCAGAAAAACTGACTGTTTGGTGCGCTTTATGGGCTGGTGGAATCATTGGTCCGTACTTCTTCAAAAACGATAAAGGTCACAACGTTACAGTCAATGGTGATCGGTATAGAGCCATGATTACTAACTTTTTCATTCCTGAATTGAACAATCATTATGTCCAGGAGCTGTGGTTCCAACAAGACGGCGCAACATGTCACAAAGCTCGTGCCTCAATCGATTTATTGAAAGACACGTTTGGTGACCGCCTAATTTCACGTTTTGGACCTGTGAATTGGCCTCCAAGATCTTGTGATTTAACACCGCTAGACTATTTTATGTGGGGCTATGTAAAGTCATTGGTCTATGCGGATAAACCACAAACGCTTGACCATTTGGAAGACAACATTCGCCGTGTTATTGCCGATATACGGCCACAAATGTTGGAAAAGGTCATCGAAAATTGGACGTCCAGATTGAACTACATCCGAGCCAGCCGTGGTAGTCATATGCCATAAATCATATTTAAAATGTAATGCCACAAGATTATCTTTCGAATAAAAAAAATTCATGTCAATCGAATAATACATCGTTGTTTTATTGCAATTTAAAGTTCTATACCTCTAAAAAAACATCCTTTATAATTTATTGATAAATAATTCATTATGCAATTTGCGATTACTTTTGTACTACTTAAATGTAATGTCTGAAAAGAATTACTTATATTTCTCTAAATAATTATATTACATTATTTATATTACTGACTTACAATTTAATGCAACGCATTGAATCGTAGCATAAGGGAAAAAATTATAGTAACCTATATATTAATAAGATATATGAATGTATTACGTTCACACATCATAAGCGTCAGAAATCGTCTTCTTTTAACGGGAAATATATTTTATTTGTAACAATAATCTTCTCAGATATACATTTAATCTTCAGTTATCAACGATACAAAACCGAATTTTTATTTCCTCTCAATTTATATATGCTTTACTGATTCTTTCCATTTCTACTTTTTCTATCATCTTGCTTAAGTGTTACAATGATAATTTTGCCAATTTATTCGATTTATTCTCTAGTGCTAGTAACATAAATACTCAACAAAAAATTAAAAAAAATAACCCTTTTGCTTCTAAAAGACATAAATTGCAAGCGGATATTTCCTATTCCACTCCGTGCTTCAATTTCCTTTCTTTTCACATGTGCAGTTTAATTGTTTTCTTCTGGAATACAATAATTCCCCTCAGGAAGAAAACAAATAATAGCGACGTTAATTCGCGCTTTTTAGTGCTCTGCATTTTGCCATGGATCCGAAGACGCGAAAAACAAGAACAAAACCGCACAATTCTCAAGATGAAATTAGAGCACGCGATATATATAATTTCGTTGCAAGTCTTCAAGAAATCGGAACACTTTTCTAACGGAGGGCCCTTTTCTGTGCTCGCCGAATTAACCACCGCGTGGAAGGGGGAAAATAATAATATGAGAACCGTGTTACATATCGTAATTATCTCGAATGTAAAAGTATTAAGTTTGAGAAAAAACGGGAACGTTGCTAAAAATTAAGTTGGCCTTCTTTGCCTATACCCTTAACTCTCCCCTTTCCTTCAGTTTTCTTTTTATTCTCTTAAACAATTTTGGCTGCCATCCCATAATTTTTCTTAATTTTTTTCAACATTTTTTTTTGTACGAAGCGAGCGAGCTTTCTAAAAATGGGAGAGTTAAAAAGGATAAACTAATTTTCGAAATTTGCTCTTTAATCAGTTACGGCCCTCATTTTATGGAATATGTAATCAAAGCAAATGATGGGTTGGGAAGATTCTTCTGCATATATTAGGTTTCCCCTTCTGCTGCTGCGCTAGTATTTGGGGTGAGATCGTTCTTCGTGAAAAAGCGGCTGATACTCTCGAGGATTTTTTCCCTACCAACGATCGGATGGATTCCGCTGCAAAGAACGGGATTTGCGGCAATAGAAAAAGATCCCGAAGGAATAGACGCGGTCTTTTATTTGAATAAATATTGTCACATAGCCCTTTTTGATGTGATAGCAATATGGTTACAAAAATTCTATTAAATATAATTTTCAATTTTCAATTAGGGTTATTTGGTTCCCGATCATGTTTTTCGATAAAACTGATCAGTGTCAACTTTCTCTATATATTTCGGGGGGTTGTAGAAAATTTCCAATAATTGAAAAATAATTAAATGTAAGTTGTAGTTTTTATTTCAGTTTTATCTGACATGTTCGTTATTTTGTGCATACACACATATCTTAATTTAGTTTTTATCTTTTTTTTCTACATGCACTTTTATATTTTTTTTGTGAACGATTGATTAATGTATGGAATTTCAGACCTTTCATAAGGAACTTTCACAATTATTTTTTCTTGTTTATCTCTTCCAGTTACATTTTACGCATGTTAAGAGAACATACTTATACCTACTTGCAATAAAATTCGTATTGAAAAATATTTTTTTTCTGATAATATAAAATTAAGAAATTATTTGCGCTTTGTTGCAATTTTAATACAGTGGATGATAATTATATATGTAATGGAATTTTGAAATAAAATAGTGCAAAAATTAAGCAACTTTAAAAAATTCCTTTTCCCATTCCTTTACGTCCATAACTGATCTTATACTTTTAATTTTCCATTTTTGGAATTTTTATTATATTTCAAACGCTATGAAATTTGATTAACTTTATCACGTCCCCCCTCTTCCCCCTGTCTTTGGATATAGTTTTTTGTTACACTGAATGAAGATACCTTTAAATGATTTTTTCAAGTCTGAATTAAATATATATTAGCTTTTATTTCTATGATTAAAATGCACTGTATTGTTTGTATATGTTTTTTATTGTATCAGTTTATTTATACATTTTACACTAAACTTTAGTGAATCTTTTTTTTTCTATAATTTAGCAAATAAAAATTACAATTTTAACAATTTTGCATGAAAATTTTTAAACATTGTACGTTAAGCAATTGTTACGTTGAATTATATTTTGTATACTTTTACTATTCATTAATAGTTACATGTAAGAAATAATATTAAGATGAATAAATTTATAAAGGTTGATTTTTATTTTCTTATTTTCCAAATGTCAAATGAATGATGGATTATATACAAAGAAAAATAATAATTTAATGCAAATATTCACGAAATATGTGGATAGCTCAATTCATACCTGAGATAGAATGATTTTCTTATACCTGAATATGTATCGTAAAATTAAATTCTTTAAAATATTTAATGTAGTGAAACAACATAACCTATTAAAAAGCAGAAAGCTGGACGAGGAGGGTGAATTGACATGATTAAATCTCTAAGCAAGCGGTACTCAACCTGCGGCCCGCTGGCCGCGAGCCTTTTTAAGTGGCCTGGTCAGGGCCCATTGCTCTGAAAAATTCACTTATTTAAAAACAATATATAAAAAAATTGGTTTTTAAGAAATCAAGTATATCATTTTTGGGCTTTTTGCTGTCGATGTCGTATGAGTGCGAATTGATATTCTTTTTCTATTTGTAACGGTTACAGTTTGCGATAACAGACAACAGTGGAGTAGTAATAGTTTTAAGGGTGGAATTAATTTTTAACTATCTTGCATATCTTGCAAGCAAAAATATTCGAAGAAAATATATCTTTTCAAGACGATTGGGAAGTTGACTATTTTGTAGTGAAAAACAGACATAGATCAGTAATTGTTTGATTTGTCACGAAAGTGATGTATTTAAAAAATACCAATAAGTATGAATAATTCAATAACACTTTTTGTCGAAGATCTATTTCAAGAGGTAATAAATAGGCTTTCTTGGATAATCTTTGCGACAACAATAAAATGTTTTGTCAGTGGTAACAAGGACATCTTATGAAGTTTATTATATTATTCGTAATCATATGAAACCGTTTATTGATGTAGATATTTCTTAAATGCTTCTAATTCAGTGTTAGTGACAAAAATAAAAAAATAGTAATTAAAAAAATTAAGGGTTATATATAAAGCATTTTGATGAACTTTCCATATTTTAAACCCCCTTAATCCTCGTGACGTGGCCCGCGTGAAATTGTTAACATATGTTTGCATCCCGCGTGAATTAGCTGACATATGCATGCGGCCCATCAGAAAAAAAATTGAGTACACCTGCTCTCAGACTTTGTTATCATGGCCTCATTTAGTAGTAAAAAGAATGATATATAAATTACAAAAGAGCTTAAAAAACATTTTTTTAAATAATTTTCTTAAAGTTTCAATATTATTTAATTCTACTGAAGTTACTTAAAGTTGTATTCCTATTATATTTGTTTTATTATACCTAAGAGATTCCCTATCAATGTTGAAAAATTGACAACGCTGACGTCTGAACTTGTTTTTTGAATGAAAGAATATTAAATGTACGTCTAAATCAATACTACAATTAATAAACACTTAAGAAACATCTTCAAAAGTTATACGACTTCTCTAAAAATACTCGTATTCACAGATACAGTAATCTCCTTCAAAATAGTTCTCTTGTGTGTGTGTCAACTACCACGCACTTTTTCCCAAAGATTCTGACTTTTAACGGAAGCAGCGTTGGAATGCCTTTTTGAGATGGCGTGCTGCTGGTCTGCCACACACCACATGATGCATACTCTGGACTGAAATTAGGTCTCTCTCGGGGCGTTTTCAGTTTGGAGGAAAGCCAGGAGTTACATAGAGGCCTGCTGAGGAGAGTAAGATGCTTGATGAAGCCTATATGTGATCTTTTTAACCAGAAAACTGCATCAGAAAATGGAGATTGGGAAGATGTATAAGCTGCTGTTGTTAATAAGCTGCTAAGTAAGTAATCATGTTGAAATTGTCAATTCCCAGTTTCTTCTAATATGTTTATTTTCTTATCACGGTGTCACGAAAGCACCTAGAAATACTTAAAATACCTTTATCCATTACTGATGATTATGCTTTGTGGTACATATTCCTGATAGACCACGTCACTAGAGTCAAAGAAGCTAGTCAGTATGACTTAGACATTGCTGTGGATTAGCATTACTTGGGATGTAAAATTTTTCTTGCCAAAGGCCTGATGAATGTTGAATATCATTTCCACTGAGGAGTCTTCAAGTTATAAACATAATTTTGTTGCTCTACTTCCATCTTATGTTTGCTGAGGTGGAAATCATGCTCATTAATCAGATACCCGTGTGGGGTTCCGAAAGCAGTAGTGGTTGAGACACCGTTAATTTGGCCTCGAAAGAATACTAACAACCTTTATTAATCTAACGTTAAACCTGATTCTGCGATATGTAGTCAAGGCAACAGACTTGTAATAAGTAATAGGTTCTTATCTTTAAGGAGATGTAACCTCTAAGCTCACTAAAGAGAAATCTTCTAATAACTTCTACAAGCGAAATCACTACAATTCCCGAAGACAATTTAGTCATTATCGACTACGATTTCAGCAGTACTAGCTTGGCGATATTGTTCACTTCCTCTTATTCTTTATCTCACAGAATATTTATTTTCTATTTAGAAATGATATTCATGGAGTGGTTATGGAGGGGAGTACCAATTTAGCTGGACGGAAAAAATCCATTTTAGAGCGGATATACTTCGTGGATAGTCCATTGTTTTTATCTAATGTAGTAGCTTTGTTCTTTCTATCATTTTATCAAAAAGAAAATTAAATTATGATGGTAGTTACACTTTCTCATTCATTGGCAATCTGCCTGCCACTGTTAACTTACAGACAGGTAAAATTCCCTCGTGATCATTTGGATAAGCGTCTTGTAATCTAAGTATTCCAATAAACTATTTTACTTATTCATTGAAAATAAATGAAATATGCTTTTTCACAAAGCTATAAACTTAGTTCATATTAATTATATTAGTTATCTGAAGTATTAATAGAAAAAAGTAGTAAAAATACTTTACATATAGTTTCAGGTTTTATTTGAAACTGGATTTTAAGTCTATCAATTCTTCATATAAGCATACGTCTTTACATTCCAAAACAAAATTTTAATTTTTGTTATGATTATTATTGTTTTTAGATCCTCCACAGAACATCAAATAAATTTATTATCAATGTACAAGTAAATTTCAAACCAAATAAAATATCCGTTTAATTTTCCTATGAAAATATTCCACCATAATATTTTGGATCACAACAAGGTTATACCCCAGTTGGTGCCAAAAAACTAAACTCTTCCTTCGAGTCTCGTGCATTTAGGCTTGGAGAGCACTTCATACGTAATTAAAGAGCGATTAATTCTCGTCCATTTTAATGGTTGTCATCGTACTGATGATCCACTTTCCGCATCCTCTCCAGAGCTGTTTATAGCTCTTTCCGGATACATTGGTCCAGAAATTGCTTTATTAACTGAACGAATCCCTTTTATAATTTCGTTGTCTTCCTCTGCTGATAATGGAACGGATATGAGGGTTCCACGGAAGTAGAAAACTGATAGAGATGAATATTTTGTTGCCACTCTGCCCTTCCGGTTTCATGGGAATGAAGCATAGTTTTATGCGATCGATAACATGTTTATATAATTACCAGTAATCCATTCTAGTGGAGAGTAATTACTTGTACCGAAAGAATAACTAATATGCTTTTTAATTTTTACAAAAGCATTAATTCTAGTCCAATGGTGTGATTACCGTGGAATTTAAAAATATGTCTAAGAACTGGAATTTTATGATTTTGGAAGAACATGTTACAACTTAGACTAATTTTAAATTCCATGCAACTTTTTAATATATAATTTTCTAAAATTTGTTTTGAAGGCTTCTTTATATAAGAAACACTTATAGAGAAGTAGTTTAGGATTGTTCACATAAAATAGAAAGGCTGAATATTCATAATTAATCAAAGCATTTCAATTGATCTGATATGTATGCATTGTATTAGGACAAGTAACAACACGCAGCTTCAGAAAAAGCTTTTTTAAGGTAATTAATCATAGCTTGCTAGTTTATTGTCGTTTAACAACTTTTTGGAATCTAAGAACATCACATATATCTCTATATTTCCTCTGTTATAAATGTATTACCTAAGTGCAATGTGTGTGTGTGTGTTCTTTTTTATGAAAAGTAGAAAAGTTTAAAATCATAATAAAATATACCTTTATTAATAATGAAATTCTATTCAAAGCCACATGTTTCAAAAGTTATTTTTCTTTTTCATTAATGATTAAAAATATAATAGATAAATAAAGATGGGAAAAATAATTTGAAAAAAACGTTCAACTCATTATAGAAATGGAAGACCAGAAATTACAAGTCTGCTTTTGTAGCAAATATGTAGCTCATTCTAAGTAATTGCAAATGAAAATTTTCATTTTTTGTGTAACTGTTCTTTTAGTTTAATTTAGGGACTATTTTAATACTGACATATGGTTTCCTTCATTTAAATTTTTAAATAAAGTATTTGGAGATTATATATATATATATATATATATATGTCCTTGTATATACCAGGGATGGCAAACCAGTGGCACGCGACACAATGTTTTGCACGAGTGATCAAAATGTTTTGCATTTTAGTTCAAAATAACAAAGTTCACTTTGAAGTATTACGAACAAACGCGAGTGATCGGTCATGGGGAGCACACTCGTTTGTTATTGTCTTGCCTTAATTATGTCGTGGACTACAGTTGATTATGATGCAAAATTTATCTGCGCATAGCATAGTCACTTTCGTTGAAAAGACTGTATTTTAAAGTTTATATTTACGATTTTTAACTGTTATTCAACATGGCTAGATCAAAACAAAAAAGTACAAGATAGTAAGTGTAACAGACAATTTCAAACTTGGGGAATCTAGAAATCTGGCATGATTGGTAAAGGCGTCAAAGTGGTGTCTGTTTTATGTTCTGAAACAGTGATATGCAGAACATCATCTGTAAAACGGCATTTTGAAACAAACCACAAATTTTCTTGCCAAAAAAGTAAACCACATCAAAAGTAATTAATTGCTTAGAAACTATATGGCAGATGACTCCAATTCAGTATACATTCTACTAAAAGTTACATATTATAATCCTAATATAAATTATTTGTCATCCACTATCTGTGGTAACTGAAATAACGAATTACACGAATTAATTTGAATATTACACGTAGAACTAAAACATTTTCAACCATATAGTGCAAAATGTATTTTTGTAGTAAATAAAGAGTTTTAGAGATGTGTTCGTTTTTAGTTTTATTATTTTCTCAATAATCACAAGTCAAAAATATTTGATGGCATACTTATACCTCATCAAACATTTCTTAAAAGAAAAATGGCACGTTGATCCATAAAGATTCGCCACTCCCCCTGATATGTTCCAATCATGAAACTTTTACCTGGATTTAAATTTAAATTTATTTTATAAAGATTTGGAGCTTATAAACTATATCAAAGCCAGCAAATTTAAAATGAAAACTCTACTGAAAAGTTTATAAACTGCTGTTTGTAAAAAATGCAGCACCATGAAAGGAATCATCAAAATTAAATGAAATTTAATGCACAAACTTCTTGTATCAGAACAAATAAATGACGAAATTTTCAAAGCAAAAGCATAATATTAAGTGTTCGACATCAGTATTTGGTGTAGCCACCACGCGCTGCAATGAGTGTTACTATGCGACGTGGTATGGAGTCAAGCAGATTTTGAATGACTGCTTGTGGAAGAGAATTCCATATTGCTTGTATGCCGAGCAATAGTTCGTCTTTTGAAGCTTCAGGACGCGGATCACGAGCGAAACGCCGACGAACTAAATCCCACATGTGGTCAATAGGCGACATGACCGGCGAATAAGCAAGCCAAGGAAGAATTTGTATGTGTTGGGCTGAAAAAAAGTCTCGAACAGTCTTTGCAACATGTGGACGTGCATTATCCTGCTGAAAGATAGCTCCAGGGATGCCTTAAAGGAAGGGAACAACTTCGAGCTGTAGCACTTTACAGACGTATCTGTTGCTATTGAGATTACCCTCAATTCGTAGCAAATTGGATCGCCAATGATACGAAATCACTCCCCAAACCATAACTTCGGGTGTTAGGTCACTATGTCATTCGATAACGCACTCTGGAAGGCAGCGTTCACCGGCATAGCGTCTAACACGAATGCGGCCCTCATGGTCCCACAAATTGAAACGTGATTCATCTGAAAGAACAACTAGGTGCCAATCAGCTACCAGGTTCTGGGCTCATGAGCCCTTTGCAGTCGCAGCCGCCGATGGTTAGCCGTGAAGGGGATCCTGTATAAAGGCACCTTTGCACGCAATTCACAGTGCAACAGACATCGACGAATCGACGAAGTTGACATTAGTATATCTGTAGCAGTAGACCAACGTGCTGCCAACTGCCTGGAGGAAGCTGTATGGTCTTTCGCCGCCATGCGGAGCAGATGTCCATCGCCGCGCACTGACGTTACCTTCCGTCATCCACTGCTAGTTTTTAGAGTTATTCGGTGCTCGTCGGTCCACTACTTGGAAACTTGCATCACTATGGAACTGTTTCGCAGCACACGAGCTCCTATTGCATGATAGGAAAATCCTCCTTCTCGAAGGCCGATAATCCTGCTCCGTAGAAACTCCTGAAGTTGTTGGGATTTCTCCTTTTTTCGTCATGGAGGCATACTTAAGTCTCACTAAACGTTCGCTACTAACAAATAATCATTAACGATTTCCAGCGTTCCGTTATAGCGCTCCATTTATACGCCTTCAGCATTAGTTCAGAGAGCGGTGCGCACGCCACACATGAGCGGTGGCTCTGAAACTTTACTATTTTATGTTACATCCTATAACTGATATTTGCTGCAAAGTTCATTTAATTCTGATGATTCCTTCAGGGTGTTGCATTTTTTACAAACAGTAGTGTAGAATATAACTAAACTGAAATCACACATAAAGTTATGATGAGTTGATGAACTTTTTATGTGTAAATATAGGACGAAAAGAGTAGAACATATTTAACTGAATTTGAATGTGAAATGTAATTAAAAAACTGAATCTCAAGTAATTATTGAATATATGTACAAAACTCATTCCATTCTATAATGGTGGATAGCCTATTATATTTATTTAGAATAAGTGGTTAAGTAGAAAATACGAAAACATGTTTTGATGTAAAATTTTAACTTTCCGAGCTTTTGTAAGGAGAACAAAATATTTACTCTCTATTGGATTTAACAGTAACTTTCATTGTCTTCTCGTCAAGCTTTTTTTATAGTTTATTTCAACTGGCTGACTAAAGTGTCCCTGCATTACCATTTAATTAAATTGCAAATGGAGAAATACTCTTATAATAAAAAGACTTAAAATGATTATAACTAATGGGCTTTTAGCACACAAACACCGACTTAATACTTTGGAGCAATTTTTAAATATTTCAATTTTCAGAACTGAATTTAGGAGTTAATTGAATTAATGGCATACTTATATATATAGGAACTTACCGCAAGAGCTTTTAAAACGGAATTTTAATGTATGATAAGTACACAGTTTAACTTTCCGATACATTAAAGTACTCTCCATTTGAAATTAAAGTTAGAATTTTGCTAAACTTCGGTTTCAGCAATTTGATTAAAGTAATGCTTCCTGACAGCAATTAGTTAAAAAAAATATCTTCCATTCTGAACATCAAAATTTAAAATGCGTTATTGTTATACAAAGTTATAAAAGCTTGCGTATTTTAAGTAAAAGAGGTATTTTTAAAAAGGAACAATATTGTACTTTATATTAAATTTGATCGCGTTAAGGTATCCGACTACGTTCGGAGACTTTTTTTTTAAGTTTTCAAAAAATCCCTAATATTTTTACATTTTTAGTTTCACTTTTATACACAATAATAAAAAGTACAGTTAGAAATAATATATGTACATAAAAATTTGCAAAAATTGAAATTTTAAAGTAATTTTAATCAAATTTTGGAATTTTTTTCAAACACTCTATTTTTTAAAATATTTTATATTTTCCATAAAATATTGCTGCAATACATTTTTAAAACACATTTCTAGAGAATGACCTACAAGTGTTAAATTACTTCTTTTGAATCAAAAGTTATGGCCAGTCGAGCTTGCGAACTAGGAAATTCAATCAAATTATCGTAACTTTCAGAAAGAAATACAACTATAAAATAACTAAAAATTTTTCAATTTCTTAGCTTGTAGGTCATTCTCTAGATAATACCAATAATAACATTTGTGTAAAATTTCATACAAGTATATCTAATAGGTTTTTAGATATCATGTTTGAAATATCATGAAATTTACAAAAAAATGGTTTTGAGAAAAATGCATTTTTAAACTTTATAAAATCAATTTCAAAACAAAATATGACAAGTATATTACTAAAACTCTCCTGATTTATAAGTAACACTCCCACTCTTTGGAAGTTTGTTAAATTTTTTCTTTCTTTGGGCTTCCTTTTTTTTTTCTGGTTGATTTTATAAAAGGCAAAGAATGTTGTTTCGAGTCACCGACTCGAAAGATGTCAACAAATCTCTCATCACGCAGTATATAATTCCCTGCTTTTATGTCAAATGCTTTCAAAATACCTAACACATCAATGGAAGCTTTTTTAAAAATAATGACGGTAATATATGGGTACCCAAAGAAAATGGTTTTAGCTCGATAAAAGTTTCTTTCAAAATGATTTGCCTCAAACAGGCGTTAAATGATACATTTTTATTTGTGTCTTATCATGGAGGCAATTTTATAACTGCGTATCACTCTGCTTTGTGTACACAGGTTTAACTATATTTTAAAGTTTAACAGAAATACATACAATTTTTTCTGTTTGTTTTCTGGTGTCGTTTCCTCGTTGATAGTCACACCAGTTCTCAGCTCAAATCGGGCACGGTCCATATATGGGTTTCTCCCTGCTGGAGCAACAGTGAAAAAATACTGCTATTGTAGCACTTAGCATAGCTTTGGCGTGATTGGTGTTAGTGCTAAAACAGTGTAGAATTTTATTAAACATAACATTGATAAGTTATTCCTTCTCACCAAGGTTTTTCTCGCCTTTTTTAAAAAGTTTCTTTTCCGACTACTCAATCTTTCTTAGAAGTATCTTATGCACTCATATGATGACATTGTTGACACCATACACATCTTTAACAGAAAGGTATCCTTGGAATCACCATCACAAAAGAAATACATATTTTTAAGATTTCGTAGTGCAAAAACATACAAAGATTTTGTACGCACTATGTTTGAAGTAAATCCCAGATGATTGCAGGAACACGCATGTATGACTGGACTTATAGAATTCTAAAAAACTTTGATAACATTTCTAAATCTAGAATTTCCTAATGTCACAATGTATAAAGTTTCTATAGAAACCACATTTAGCGATGAATGTCCATGTGTCTCTGCCGTCAACGGATATTCCACATTCTTCAACTGACATTTTGAAACATTTTATAATGCTTTTCGCTTAAAAAGCAGTGTCGTTCATGGCATCTTTAGCCGTTGGTGTAGCAGCACAGACAAGACTTTCTTTCACAAAGTCTAAATGCTCCTTTTGTCATACAAGGCCAGTTCAGCTTAGCACATAGCTTTTCACAGGTAAATATCATCTTTCAATCACTCACCTTCTAAAAATAGGTTGCAAATTAATAACACTTTGCTTTTTAGCTTTTCAGTAGCTGAAAAAGGACGATAAAACTTTAATCGGAGCATTTTTCAAGTCACATTAGAAGTCAGTCCAAACATGTAATCTTCATGCAGGTACAGATTGTTCTCAAAACAATTGGAGAAACACAAACTCTTGAAAACACACTTCCCAATTTAAATAAAATATTCTATTACCTCTTAATGTTCCACTAAAACATTCTTTGTTCTGTAAAAATACCTTTACTTATCCCAGTTTTCGTTCATTGAAAGTTTGAGCACTTCAAGTCAAGAACATTACAAGTCAACACTTCCACTGTTTTTGTAAATGTCTCACCAGCATAGTTGCGTTTTCAAGAGGTTAATTTGATTCATTTTTTAACCCTTATAAGCAGATAATATCAAAAGCAGAATGTTCAGAAACAATTAACAATTAAAAATTGTGCAATTAAAGCAAAAAAAAAAAAATCAAGTTTTTGAAGAAATTTGCGAGCAACATTCGAAAGATTCAAATCAAAACAAAAACATATGAGGTCAGAAGAAACAGATGTTGCCAATCGCAAAAGTCCAATTAAAAGATTGAAATTGTTGCCTATCAATAAAATAGTTTAAAAAAATGTCAGAAATTGTTTTTAAAATTATAATGGGTTGAAATTGCAAAAATTATGGGTAAAAGCATGTTAAGCAGTCAACTTCCGGTTTCGATTTCACCTCTTCCGGTTTCAATTTCACCGCTGTAATAATATTTTAAACACCTGTAACTTTTTTCTAATTATCGCACAGACAAAACAAAGGCAGATTTAGAAAGATAATTGTTTGAATTTTAAAAATATCAAATAAAAAGAAAATATGATTTTTCTCTACTTTAATAAAATAAAGCTTCAGCAAGATGTACTTTTTCAAAAGGTCTTTGTTTTAAACGGACTATTGCAGTATTAAAAATAGTGCATATTTTTCAGAATCAAAAAATGCTAACTCATATGTGCATCGATAAAATAAACATTAAACATAACAAAGAAAATTGGTAAAAGTGTCAATTTATTATATTATCTTTAACATTTAAAACTACCGTTCTTTTTTTTTAAAAAAAGTTAATCTATGTGGAACCATTAGCCTGTGAATTAAATATTATACACTCAGGAACATTGAAAATAGCGACCCAAGAAGGAAGCTAAGAACAATCGCAAAACTTTACAAATAAGTACAGCGTAATGTGATATGCAAATTATCCAAGTTTTGTGCCAATATGCATGCTCATACACGCAGAGGTGGTGCTACAATCAGGAAGAGTCTAAGAGTACATGACGCATCCGACTTGTAGTAATCTATGGATGGATTGTAGGAACAGACAACATTTTCTTTATCTTTCCAAATAGCCATTTTTGAAGGATGTGTGGCATTTCTCTGACATTCAAGTCTCTCTTCTTGATCTTCAGCACTTTCAGAGATCCTTCCTTGCATCATTTGTAAACAATTCTACTTTTTTGTTTCTTGTTCTTGCACAGTTCCCAAGGCCCTTAAACGTGTCATTCTCAGTCTGTTTGATTCTCGCCTTGACCCTTATTTTAGTGGAGCTTAATTTTTCCGTTTTATTCTCATATTTTCTCTGACTTTATGTGTTCGATATCGTACACTTTTCCTTTTGAGCGGCATTTTAGGATTGGTCTGCTTCTGTTTTCTGGAACTTTAATGTTGCTTTCAAAAATTTCCCATTCCTCATTATTAGAAGAAAACACATAGGCATCAAAGTGTACGGAACTCAAGTTTTTTCCACTGAACCTTATATTTGTCACTGTTTCAAAATGCTTTAAAAATACAGCAAAGAGATGCCCATTACGAAAAATCTGGAAATAGCAAGAAAACACTTCTGAGGCAGCCTGTAACTCAGAAGCAGAGCCGTAAGTCATAGGGCTCAACGTGGCAGTTTTATAAGCTTCGCGAGATGGGTAGTTGTTCCCTTGATGATCATGAGTAAATACCTTAAATATCTCCCAGTTACTGATGATATTATCAACAACAGCCTGTTGAACAACAAAGCTGGATTGCACATTACCACACAACAAATAAGGAATTGAACTGAAAAGGCAGGAACCATCACCGTCAATTGGGACAAATTTGCAAGGGGGGGCGTATCATTCCCTAATTTCAACAACTCAAGCACTTGTGTCATTGTTTAAAATAATACCTAAACAATCTAAACCCATAAATGGTTCGAAATAATCAAATAAAATATATGCAAACAAAACTGTTCATTAAAAAAATCAAATTCTTAAGCTGAAAAAGAAATAAAATTAATTCTTAACTCCGATATGGTTCAGAAAAATAACACCTAAACAATCAACAAAAACAATCTAAGCCCAGAAATTATTTGAAATAATCAAATAAAATATAAGCAAACAAAACTGTACATTAAAGTAAATCAAATTCTTAAGCTGAAAAAGAAACAAAATTAAAACATTAACTGAAAACCATAAAGATATATATGAGATACAATTTACAATTTAATTTTGAATAACTGTAAAAAAAATATTAATTATTAACATGAAAACAACTCTGACCACACACAAAGTAACAAATAAAAAAAGCAAAACAAAAATGTATTTAAAACAATTAAATTTAGAATTATAAAATAGACTTAGCTTTTCAAGAGCCATGCATTCGAGCGCAAATGAAAGAAAAACAAATGAGACTGTTGCCAAAACAACTAACTAAAAACCCAGTTGTTGAAATAAAAATAGAAAAATCGTTTAAAAATTTAATTTTAAAAAATCTTAAGGGAATTTCGAAAAAATTTCTTCGTAGTGCACATCATCTAGAATAATTATGTTCCAAGTTTTATACTTCTAGGTTGCTTAGTTTGGGCGGTAGATGTGAAACACACAGTCAAAAAGTTCCTTTTATTAGTAGAGATTGTTGTTTTTAAGAAGGTGACTAATACTGTCTTTTTAGCATCAATAAAATAATGGAATTGTGTATTTAATTAGGTATTTATAATAATTTATCAATATAAGTTATCCCAAAATTAAGTTTGAATCATAGGCTGATAAATTACAGTTTACGGCTCATAATTTGTACTCAGCTTTTGAGTTGAAATAAAAAACGAACATGGGTACAGTATTTCTTTCAGATATTAATTACATTATACTGCAAATTTTAATTTGTAATATTCAGTCAGTTTTTTTATGCGTCCACATTTTGTCTAAAACTTTCCTTCACTGGCATTGCATTTATTTGAGATCTTGTGCTTCATATGCAAGATGGATTAAAATGCATAAGATTATTATTAAACAAATTATATCTTTATTCCTTTAAATATTATTCATAATACTTAATTCTAAAAATTTTTTTTTTTAAAAATTATGAATTTTATTTAGTTAATCCTTTTATTTCAATTATTATTTGATTTTTCTTGTTCAAGAGTCTGTTTAATAGTTGATAAACGATAACTAAAAATGAAATAAGAAAACTATTTATATTTATTTTTGCTGGAAAATAATAGAAAAATAATGAACTGGAAAAAAAAAGTATTTTCCAAGGTTCTAAAATAAATTCCATTATTGTCTATGTATCATTGAAGCACGAACGAACTTCAATTTCTTTTTATTTCTCTGGATGAAAGAGAAAAAAAAGTATTCGTTGGATTTCAAAATGAATATATTACCGTAATTCAAATTTTACTATATAACACAAGAATTAAGAACGGTAAAAATATTCAAATCCAAAGTGACAAAACTTGATTGATTTCCTTCCAAGTATAAAAACTTTTTGCTTCCTTCGTATTAATGTTAATGGTTAACGAGTCTACAAAGATTACAGTTTAAATTTGCTCCAACTATTCAAACATTCTTATTTTTTTGCATTAAAATTTATCTAGTAAATTGTTTCTGTAATTATTTTTAGTTCCGAATTCCGTAATTCAAAATCACAATTTATTTATTCCAAAATAGAATTAGTTTCATTACATATTTACATATCAAAATATAAAATTAAAACAAAAATGCTCACATTTTTCAAAGAATTAAATAAAAAATTATTACGGTCTTTTTAAAGATAAGATTTTTTTCTTTTTAAAGACAACAAGCAAATATCCGCTCCAATAAGTTGAGAAAGTCTTAATAAATCTAAATTATTTTTGGTATTACCATTTATGAAAAATTGAGTGTTATTTTTCATAACTTTTAAAACCGGAAAAATGTTAAAAATTAAAATTATTGCACACATTACTAACAATTATAAATAATATTCGTTTCAAATTAAACGTACAAAACATGTACGTTTTTCAAAGCCCCAATTAAAATTTTAAACAGAGTTAATTTTTTAAATTGTTTGCGGTAATTTTTATCTTTTTATATATTTTGTAATCTCTTTTGTTCTATCGTATTCATGGTAATTACGGTAGCCGAATATTCATAGTCGTATCCCTGACATAGTTTCTGTTCAGTCGAGGATTCGAGTCACTTTGTAGGGAGGCACGTTACTTGGTCGAGGCTCACATTAGCTTGGCTTGGAAGTTTGAAGAGCAGCCATGTTGTCTTCCTTATGAAGATTCATCGACGTTAGTGGTTCTTCAACCTTTCACGTTCGAGAGCCGAATTAATAAACTTACAATGATCCGCGGGTTACATCAATACATTCGTAGGGATTCATGGACCACACAATTGTCAAGCAAATATTGTAGTCAGGAAATTTATATGAAAAAAGGGGGAGGTTTATGTGTTTAACAAGACTACAAGTAGTTCTTAGTGAAGTTTACAGATGTACAGTCTGTTTACAGATTTGTATATATTTACATATAAGCTGTCCTATGTCACACACACACACACAGCAATGTTTATAATACTGTAGCATCCATTTTTTTATATATTTCAAACCCTATTATAATTTTAATTTATCATATATCCTCCAATGTCTGGTTGTCTTACAATCTCAATATTTTTCGGATTTGCTTGATGAATGTTCATCTCTTATATGTAGAGAATTTAGACTATATATATATATATATATATATATATATATATATATATCGGTTTCCAGTGGCTCACACAATAGTTTTCCAAGTAGAAGGGGGAGGGTGTCCGAAAGTCTATCATTCTCGTATCACACCCCAATATGTCATCCACTGTATTCTTTTGGTTTTCTCAATTGTCGGGAACAAAAAATAGTAAAAAGTAAATTATTCAAAAATAATTAGCATTAATGAATGAAATTTATCATTAATAACAAATACTTAATTAATTTGTTTATACTGTATGCATAAAATTATAATCAATCGAAAATAATCAAGGGTGATGGGGGAGATTAGGACTCTAGTACCCCCCCTTTTGCGCCACTGTTGGTTTCAAAAAGTTAAATGGAAATTAAATTAAAATAGTTTGCAAACCTGATAAAAATAAGAGTCCCCCTTTTCCCCAAAATTTCTGAGATTTTATGCTTAGTCAGATATTTATATTTAAAATTATTCAAGATACTGTGAAAAATTTGAAAAATTTGTCGTTTTCAGAAAATTCTATTTTAAATGGATATCAAACACATCAGTGGAATGTTTTAAATATCAATAATACAGAAAAAATAGCCTTTTTTGGACAAAAAGCATACAAGGCAATTTTCTTTTGAAATTGCCTTAAATTCAAAAGAGGGCTACTAAAATGTCCACAGCGGGACATTTGTGGCCATGGGTTGAAGATCCCTAATCTAAGTCATGGCTCAAAGTTACAAAGTGCCCATCTCCATTAGCCTTCGATTAGAAATGCGATGTTAATAAGCTATAAACTATTATAGGTACTAATATGTATCGTATACTTTAAACTGTGTATCAAGTGAGTGCCTTAAAATGTGTTTCTGGGAATAAATATAATATAATGTTTTAATAATTTAACTACAACATTTTTTTAGTATAAAAACGTACATTTTATCCGATTAGAGTGGCTTAGTTTTTATATAGTGATATAACTTCAGTTTTTTAGAAAAGCCTTGTTTAGTTAACTTTGATTCAATATACTAACTTTAGTTTTTTTTTTAGTTTGCGACTTAATAAATATAACATATATAGCTTCAACTCTGATTTCAAGCGTATTCTGCAATATTAAAAAAAAAAAGTCAAGTATGGCTGTGGGGATTTTAAAGTCAGCAGACATCCTACTGGACCAAGCACAAATACTTTCATAAAGGTTTCATGATTATTGTGTAGTAAAGGAATGAAATATGAAGATTCTATATTCGTTTTTTTAGATTAGATTATAATTAGCCCTGAGAGAGAGAGAGAGAGAGAGAGAGATTAAATTTTTGTTGCTCGTCCATAAAGATCTCATTCGACCCACACGGATTTTTGGAAAATCATGTATTTAGACCTTAATCCTGTTTTTGAAACGCTCTCTCACTTCCATCATGAATTCTAGAGAGTAGAGTAACAATGCAGGTATTACAAGCACACAACCTCGTCATTTTAGCAAGATTCAAAATTATGTATTCAATCCTTAATAACCCTATCGTCACTTTAGAATGCAAACATAATAAAAAAAAATTGAAATCAAATCCAATATGAATTCTCGTTGTGAAGATTGTTTAGCTGTAAACATTGTTACTTTTATGCTCCCAAACCATATCTTTGTTCAATTCTTGTAACTTTCTTAGTAGACTTTTCTCCACTGATGAGCCATATACACTCTTAAGAGAAGTCAGTAGGGTAATAACTTTTTAAACATCGATTTTCAGGTTTTGATATTTCTATAATCCCCAAATCGGGAGCTTTCCATTGATATAACATAGAAGCCATTATATGAATTAGAAGTACTTTAAAAAGATTTTTAAAAAATAATCAGCTTATGAACCACGCCCATTTAACAGATAGAAATGTAAACTTTGTCTTTTTAAATCTGGAGCAAAGTTGCAAAGTCTCAATTTATTTTTATTAATACGCATTAGATACCTGTATAGTAACTGCAAATTTAACTGTGTTAGATATGCAACAAATTTTTGTGCCAAATTTGGAAGCGTGGATTTAATTTGAATGTTATATTTAATATTTAGTGATTTTACCTAAATTTAAACCTGTTCTTCACTTTAAATTTAGTTTAAATAATTAGTAATGATAACTAATTAAAACTTGAAAAGGCTTAGAAAAACGCTAGAAATATTTTAAAAATACTTGAAGTTACAATTATGTGATATTTAAGAAAAATTTGGATTAAATATTTAATACGAAGGTAAGATTTTTTTATAAAAATTTCTGTTTTCACAAGCTTATTTTTTTTAAATAGTGTAAATGTACTGTATATATATATACATGTTTAAAATTTATATTTTTAAAATTGTGTAAATTTACTGTGTGTATGTTTCTTAAATGCAATAGTGTATACTGAAGTGGCATTTTTGAAACATTCTTAAAACATTTAAGTATAAGGCAGTTATCATACCAAAAAATTACAATTTTTAATAAATTCATAATAATAATTGTTCGGTGAACTAAAAGTTTGTCTTTGAAAAACTAATTATTATATTTAAAAAATAATTCACTTCAGTATAAATATAATGTCTAATTAATATAAGTAAAAAAAAATTGATTCAGAATTTGAGAAAATTTAGATGTTTTCTCGTTAAAAAAAATTAAAAATGTTGTTGTGGGCAATCTAAGACTTTTTTGTTTACTATTTTATGCAAATTAAATTGCAAAGATGCTAATGTTTAATAAAATGGGACAAATACATGCTGTAATTCATTATTTTTGTGATAAAGTGGCACTTTATAGTGAAAATTCAATTTTTTCAAAAATGATGTTTTTAAAACTGTATTCGTCTTTTTCTCAGAATATAAGATATAAATGTACATAAAATTTTTCCCTCATGTTACTGATATAAAACTATATATATTCCTGTGAGTTTTTTGAGGATTTTCCCAAAATATTTGACTGGAGTCCATTTGTGTTTGCATGGGAACATACAAATCCATAGTTAAATTTTTCTAACGTCGTAAAATCACATATTCCCAAATCATGACATTTACATATTGATACATGTTGACATTATACGTATGATGTTATAAGATCAAATTTGACATTTATAATACATTGAAACTAAAAATTCTTCACAGATTGTTACATAATTTGTGAAAATTGATGCAAAATGCTAAAAAAATCTCGTTGAACAAAAACTTAAAATGACTATATATGTATTTTCTGAACATTTTAAGGCTTTTTTGTTTCCTATTTTATGCTTAAAAATTAAGAAGATACTAATATTTAATAAAATAGGGCAAATACATCTTGTAATTGGGTTTTTTTTGTGATTAAGTGCCTTTTTACGCTTAAAATGCAATTATCTCAGTGATTGTTTTCAAACTGCGTGTACCTTTTTCAAAGAATCTAAAAAATTAATATACTTGCAATTTTTACAGCACATAAATAATATGTAACTGTATATAACAGAGCTACTTTCTTGGAAATTTTCCCAAAATATTTTTCTCAGAAGCAGTTATCGTAAAAAAATGACTATTTTCACAAATTTGAAAGCGATACTTTTACGATGAATTTTTTTGACAAAAATAAACAATATATTTTAAATATTTTACCATTATTTAAATAAAAAATCCTAATTATTATACAGCTAAAAATTGAAGTTTTTATATTCAACAATTTCTGAGAAACAGGTACCTAAAATGGCTCAATTTAACATTGTCGGTATAGGGCCTACCGACTACTCTTAAGCGAACATGTATCATGGATTTTTAATTTTTGTTTTTTGCATTATATCAACCTATATTTATACCTGGAATCCTCAAAATCTATTCTGAACTTTTCAAGATAATTAACATGAAAGAACGTTGTCTTAATTTTCAGCAGCAGTGTACTTTAAAAAATTTTGATCGTTAAAAATCACGAAATTACTCATATACTAAACCTTCTTTTAATATCTTTCATTACATGACAGGCAACTATTTATTTTTAAGATACATCTGGCGAATTCAAATTGTGCATCTCTTATTTAACAAAATTTTAGGATTCTATGGGTAGTATTTTAACAACGGTTTTTTTCACGTTTAATTCTTTGAAGAATCGCATTATTGTGCAAAATAGCATCAAAACACACATTTTTAGGTTTATATTTTCTGTTTGTTGCTGAAATTATTAGCGTAAATGAAATACTGTAAATAACTTTTCTTGTATGGAAATTTAAATTTAGCTGATAAGTTTGCTTTAACCAGTTATTAGAAGCCCCGATTTTATCGAAAATTGGAATATTTTCCCAACACAGACATATGGAAACTCATTTCATAATTGCTTTAGGGTAATTTATAAAGTTGAGAAGGAAAAGCTAATTCAATAATGACATAACCAGTACATGTTGACATTTATTCCAACTGTATTCTGATTGTTAATTTAAATAATAAAGTGGAGTAACCTAAATGCGATTCTCTTAGCATTGCAATAGATTTACGAACGTTCCTTTGTCTTCGTTACAGAAACAGGCAGATGAAAACTCTACTGTTTGACCTTTTTGTGACTTGTAATCCGTAAATGCGTCTACTTTTAGAAGTTTAGAGACAATCAAGTTTATTTATTAAATTGGATTGCATAAGGAAATGTAGTTCTAAAAGAAATATTTTAATTCGCTTACCAATGTGTCGTAGGTTAACGAGTTTTAAATAATTTCTAATTATATGAGAATTAGGCACATGGAACATACATTGTATCACTTGTGGCTTGTTTTGAAAACTTTAAGTAATAGTTTTTGGAAACTGTAAGGGCTGTTGGATCGTAAAATCAGGTGAACAATGCACACTTTTAAACCCAAAAATAAGATCGTAATTTCAGGTATCAAAATGATAGCTTTAATAATAACAAAAAAAAATATTTCAGGATGAAAAAATAACATTTTTACATGATCAAAATACTGTATTGAAAACAAAGGACATTCCTTATGAACTGAAGTGGTTGTAGTCCCAGAAGTACACTATTTTTTTCAAAAACTTGGCATAATACCTCAAATTAATGAATTAAAAACTTAAAAGATTTGTACTTCTACATTTCATGTTTCTTCGAAAAAAGGAGATGCGCGTTATACGGCAAATAGACCTAAAAATTAAAAATCGCAGCTTGAAAGTATAGGTGCGCGTTATACGCCGGATTTTACAGTAGTTAATTGGATATTTGAAAATGTTTTGAAACTGCACATTTGTTTTGCTTATTGTATAATTGCTTGGAAGAGCTAATTTTCCTTAAAATAATCAAGTCTTCATATTTTAATAATCCCTTTTTTGCCAACGGCGTGTATATCCGTCTCATTCAACCCGTGCGTTAAATGCCCTGGACATATATACACGTCTTTCCGAAATAATATTCTTTTCTTTATGCTGCTACGAGTAAAACTATTCCGAAGGCTCTAGAATGCAATAAAATGACCTTGATAGGGTTAGCAAAAGATTTACTTATTTCTGATCAAAATTTTCTTATTTGTATATCTCTTCTTTCCCCCACAACACACCGCACGCGTCCCTACGTGAAAAACAGTGGCACTAGGAAGCGAACTACGTAACTTTTAATTGGCAGTTAAGGGATTAAAATTTTTTACGTCACATTTTCCAGTAAGGTAAGTGTTCTTATACATCTTTAAAACATATATCGACTATTGTAACTTCAAAGTATGTTAAAAATTTATGTTTTTTAGTTTGATGTGGAGAATAATTTAGTTTTACTTCGTTATGAAACTTATTCTGATATTCTTTCCTCGTAAAAAGAAAGGTATATAACAGAATGCATCTTTATTTTCATGTAGATACAAAGATACGCAAAAAAAAGTCAATTTCTTTTCATTTTAACCAAGAACAATTACGAATAATGTTTCCGGCAAATAAAATGAGAAATCTGAACTTATACAGCAGAGCAATCTGTTAAAAAAATATTTAAAAAATACTGAAAATTTTGCCTCCAGCTAGCAGTGATTTTCCATGCTGGTGATGCGAAAAACTCAATTAAATTTTTTTACAGATATTTGGAAATCTTTTGAAGAACCTTACAAATTAAAGATTGCTTTCGTTGTAAGATAATTCGTAAGCTGAGGATTAATTCAGTTTACATTTATCATATGGATGAATTCACACTATGGCTTCTGATTACGAAGTTTCAGTCTCAATATATCTGGTGTAGAATAAAATAATCCACTCTAAATTCTCACTCATCACGCTTTTATTTTTTTAAAAAAAATAATAGATTTCATGCATGACACAATCACATGCGTACTAAGTGAGAAATGTTGAATGTTTGCCAGTTTTCTCTTGGACCATTTCTAATGAATAAAATTCTTCATCTTATGCTATGGTTGTGATACTTAATTAAACATGGATTCCGAATTTTTTCTTTCTTTTTTCCTTATTCCAAAGCATGAATCATTACTAGCATTGGATCGTACAACCAATGAATGTGATTCATGAAAGGAATATCAGATTAACACTTTGGAAAAATCTCTTTAATATCATCAGTGTTAGAAAATAAATTTTTTTTGCCAATTCTTTCATCAATATTTTTTAAATATGGTTTTACCTTTAATAGTGATAATAATTTATAGATAACATTATACAAAATTATGTTTAATTTACCGTTTCTTTTTAAAGATTAAAAATTTTAAAAGATAAATTTTAAAGAAAGGACAAGATAAGATTAAAAGTGGAAGAAAAGTTAAGATTAAAGGCGAGATTTAAAGATTAAAGAAAAAAAGTTAATCAAACCTTTACTCTCTAAAACATTTCAGAAAAATATAGACTTCATAAAATTTCAACATTTTAACATTACGGAGATCAAGAAACTGCTGCGTGAAATCGTCCCTTAAAATTACTTAAGATTTATAAAGGTAACTAGATTTTGCCCGGTATCTAGTACAAAAATTACTTGCTTTATATATTTAAAATAATGTGAGACGAAGAAAACAATATTATAATCTTTCATGGATAATTTTTCATTTAGTTACATGGCAGTGGTCACCAAACATTTTTACTCCTAAAGCGGAAACAATTATATATGAAGTACCCTATTTAATATATATATCAATACATAATCTACTGCTTTCGCGTATCCCAAACTCTGTGTATCCTACTCTGAAGGTAATTGGTTTATTGCACAAACTAATAAAATTGACAATAAATAAAGAAAATTAAGTTAAGAAAATATCATTTTGAATGAACTGTATTGAAGGAATAAGAATGATTGCAATATGGCACTAAATAATGTGACGAGTATCAAATGTAAAATAATTTATTTAACAGTCTCTTGCTTTCCCTTAAATAAATGTCAATGATTTGATATCTGTTAAAATGTGATGAGGTATTTTGTAACGACTTCTTAAGCGTATATACAGGGGAAAAATCGTTTAAAAATATTTCCACGAATAAATTATTTTTAAGTATCCTTTAAGACATAGGTTCTCAACGTGGGCGATAACGCTCCCGTGTGGGCGTTTGAGACATTCAGGGAGGCAGTAAAAGACCCAGAGAAAATTAGGGGGCATTGAAATGGCAGAGAGGAGCTTCGGCAGATTAACCAAATATCGTCTAAAAAAACAGGCTGATTTATGCACTAACAAAAGCAAACTTTAACAATGGTTACCTTATGTTGATTGTATGTATTTAAATCATTTCTATCACGTGTACAAAAATTCACCCATTTCGGTAGTTTGGAAAGTGGATGAAAAACTTAAAGATTACGTTACATTCAGGCCTACGTTAAATTGAATGCTGTAGTAAATTTTAATTTCTGTAGTGTAGGCGTTGTCTTTGTCTGTGAGCAGTAGTAAAAATGCCTCGTTCAATGCATTTCTCAATACGTATATTATCCAAGAAATATAATTAAATACGTTAACCAGAAATTAACGTGTGGTTATTTAAAGTCTGAAATACCTGTCATTTTTTTATTTTGAAAGCAATAGTTTATTGTGGATTATTTCATATCATCAAAGCCTTCTTTCAAAAGCGTCTTTATTACAGGTATAAGCTAAAACTTTTATTCCACTCTTTTAAATAAAGAAGAAATTCAATAGCGTTTAAATTCCAACAATATCCTAGCTAAAACTAAAGTATATAATATTGCACATTTAAAAATGTTTGTGGCAATAGCTATTTCAGATTCGCAAGTAAAAAAAATTGGGGACTTAAGAAAAAAAAACTTATATTAAAAATATATTCTATTATAGTAAATAGGATATTTTTTTAAAAAAATGTAATTCTGGTTTTCACCATCTATTATGTATAATCTTATTCCTTTAGAGTGGGAGGGGGTGGTATTGAAATATTCACTAGAAAAAGGGGGTGCCAGTTCAAAAAAGGCTTGTAACCTATGCTTTAGAAGATAAAATATTATTTTTATCATCATCTAATTGTGTACCCCGTTCAGGTAAATACTACATTTGCGCAATTAGTATTCCCTTTATAAGTTACTCATTGTATAATGTGTATTTATTTTCAATAAAAATTCGGTAAAATAACTTATATAATATTTAAATTGGTTGAAGTATAATGCTTAAAATTTGAGACATCTTTTCAGTATGGTAATACGAAAACAAATATGAAAATAAAATTATTGTTCGAGTTTGAAAAGTATAGTAAACTATTTCAAAATTTATTCAATCAAATGAAGTGATTTGTGTGACTATCATTTATCAAACAATAATTGGTAAATTTGGATTATAACTTACGCATACGTTATATTTATCTTGTGTATTTTAGTTAAAATACAGCTTGGAATATAACTTATGCATACGTTATATTTGTCTGGTGTACTTTAGTTAAAATACACCTTAGATACTGCCAGATACTCAGAAAAAAAGAACAAACAAATAAAGTGTATTATACCATATAAAAGTTACATCCCTTATATACCCATAGCAGTGACTTTAACAATGGTTGGATTTATACAAACCACGGCAAAAGCTGCTCTGGTACTAAATTAATAGTTAATTAATTATAGGTTACACCTTTGCTTAGATAACCAACCAATGCTACAGAAATAATAATAGTGTAATATTTTTTATTGCTAAAACATGTATCATTATACATTGCTTAGTAAGATTTATATGCTTGTAGCACGAAGCTACAATAAATTGATTTTATCTATTTGCTATCTAATAACAAATTAGGCGATACTAAACAGGTAAGCAATTTATGAAAATGTCAGCAATGTTAGATTATGATAACTGAACGTTAATGAGTTAGTAAATTAGACTAATTAATAAAATTTTGTTAATTTTCGTTTAAAAATATTAATCTTGTATTGTCTTTTACCTACATCTTCTAATGACAGAAAACCTAAAGTTTCTGCAATCAATGTAATTTATTTACGTAAATCACAGTTCCAAATTCTTTTTTTCAGTATTAAAGGACTCTTTGTTTGTAAAATAAATAATAGAAAACGGAGATGAAACTTACGACTGTTGCATTGATGCACTTGAGATTCGTTTTGAAATTCTACTCCTTTTCAAATCGATTCATCACGCATAATTCATTAAATGAATCTGGCGAACCCAAGTTAAATTCGGTATGAAGCCAAAATCCTTTCGACAACATACTTCTGAACATATTTAACTCAATTTACTGTTACGCGCTGCATTGATATGGAAACAAATCACCTGCGTTTTGATTTACAAGTCTTTTCCATGCGATGATTACTTTCAGAGTGTACCAGTTCCTTAAAGTTATCGATAGGTCCAGAATGATATTAGATCAAACCGTGAAGTGAAATTTTATATGTAATTAAATGGTAGTTTTGCCACAGGGCTTCGTGAACGTTAATTCGGTGAATCGTTCCAGTGGGAAGACGCAGTTATTTAAATGACATGAAGTCGCGTTTGTTTGCGCTAGACTAATTCAATTTGAATTTAGAACATCATGGATTAGTAAGGATGGTTGACTCATGTCCTTGACTGCTTATTTAAATTATGAAGCTCAAAAGGTTCAGCCGTATCGTTCTTGGTTCACCTGAAACATAATTGACTTGGTGGAATTCCAAGTTTCAGATTCGACGGTTTTCAAAGTTTCTGTTTCTCAGTTTTGACACATAGTTAGACAGGAATCGATTGATACACCCTTCAGTGCATTCACTGAAAGATAATCCCTCGTCTAAAGACGTGCTCTCTGTGAATTAAAATTTAAATCATTAGTACAAGAATTTCATTCTCAGGAGGAATTGTGTTGGATATCAAGATCGCATGGAAATCGAATTAATTTACCAGAAGATTATTCGTTAATTAAAAATTTAGTTGAAAGCTATTAGGATATGGATCATACATTTAGAAGTAAAATATATTCATATTGGGTGTTAATACCATCGAATAAATTAAACTAATTATATTAAATCAAAGGCTATGAGGTAAGTAAATTCATTCAAATGAAAAACTCATTGAAATTATCTATCTTTTTCTTAATTTGATGATAAATGTAAGGGTAATTTAAATAATTTTCCAAAACTAGGTAAGTGGTAAGCTTAGAAGTGGTTTTCTTTGCAATTACTGAAATTACTATAGATTTTTGCTTCCAATGGGACCGCATTTTAGCAACTTAGTCTTTGCATATACGACAACATTTCATAGTGGCACATTCTAGTGCCGGCCTCGTTACCAAATTGGGACGCCTCAGTTAGTTTAATTCAAGCTCTCATTGGATACTGAATACTGTCGTTATTTAATTTTGCTGAGAGAACATTAGCCAAATGGATACTCAAGGGAGCTTTTACATAACACATAATCATATGAAATTCGTACCTACGATTTTTGTATGCAGAAAATCTATCGACTCCAGCCGGGATTGAACCCGCAACTAAGGGCTTACGAAGCGGGCACGCTACTTTAAGCCACCTGATCTGACACGATAGAATTAAGAAACCCCTTCTAAGAAACTATCCACGTAGATGCTGTGAAAATAAGGAATAAACTTAATTTTAGAATTTCAATCGATCTTGCATGATTGATACACAATGCATCTTAATATATCAAGCTCAAATTGAAAAGGCTAAAAATATGAAAAATAATAGAATAAGGAATATATTACAAAGCTCATTGCAGGACATTAGCAATTCTTAATCCTTTACCTTAAAATTAATTTTATACATTGTAAGAAGATATAGTATTAAAAAATGATTCATATTAAGTTCTTAATTCTTTAAGCATTATAAAGAAAAAAAAAGGATTCAAAAATTTCGTACGAGTAAGAGATATTTTTTTAAAATTTGTATGTATATTTTATGAATAAAATATTGGTGTTTATCTATAGATGACACAGTTCTTAGAATAACACTATGAAATAGCAATCAAATAAATGTCTACTTATATTTTTAGGTTTTTCTGGACTATTTATTGAATAAATAACAATAAAAACCATCCCCTTTCTTTCGAAAAGCAATCGTGCAATCAGAATAACACAAAGAGCCTGTGGTGACCCCCCTGGGTCACACCTTGAGCACCAAGATTAATTTGAAGCAAAGAACCACTAAGAGCCATTTTGAATAATAATAATATTTATTTATTATTATAATTTTCTCAAAAAAATCTCTGATAACATATAATAATATAATGTTACGTCACTTAAAGGGATTTGCCTTTATATTAAATTAAATTACTAAGAATGCAATTAATTAATAATAAAGCTCAAGCTCAAGTAAGGTGTACCGAAATAGGAGATCCGAGATATACACGGATTCGTATTCTTAACTTTCATTAACTTTAACTAAGTCGCTTAAATTGACGCTTATTTTAAGCGTACGTGAATTATATTTACCCCTGGCTTATATCAGCTTTCTGGTACGTCTCGCAGCACGACGTCTTCACGAGTCAAATCTCCTTGAATCTTCTAGTAATGCGTTTAATGTTACTGGCTCAATAGCCTTCCATCACCTCTCTTGCTATCTCGCAACGCTCGACTTAAATACCTTATCTAATTTAAATATCCCGTACATCTTTTTGGAGTTGATTGGAAATAAACGCGAATTTATGTTCCCCAAAAAGACGCCGAAGAAAATTAGTGGAAAGGTCCCGTACAGATTCGTCACAATCCCCTCCAAAAAGAAAACGGGATTTATTCGAAGGTCACAAACGGCCTGAAAAATAAATTACGTAACCCAGTGGTTCTCCAACTTTCACTACTGGCGACCCAATTTTCAATCATAATTTTTTTCGCGCCCCCTAAACATAATAATGTATTGACTGCGATAATAATACACTTTTTGGCGCTAAATCTACAGTATGATCATAATTATAAACCGTACAAATTAACAAGATAAGCATTAAATTTTGTATATGTGTTACTTTTAAATATATATTTTTTTAATTTTTTGTTTTACTTTTTAGTTCGATTCACTATAAAAGCGTGTTTTTTAGTTTGTTTTTAAACTATAACTTGTTTTATAATTATTTTTACTATACAAGATAAAAATCACAATTCCAGTGAATAATTTAATTAAGAGAAAATATACTTACCCCTACTTTCAAGGACTTTTTAATTTTTCTTTGATGATTTGAGAAAAATCCAATAAAACTAAAGAAAATGTTCCAAATGTACGTGTCCTTAATAAAGGACATAAATTACAGACACTTTTCGCTAATACAGAAACGTTATTTTCCAGTAAAACTGTCATATTTTGTTCACGTTTTGCTGTCGTTTGATGATCTACAAATAAGCATTTTGAACTTTTTCTTCCTTACTTCTTTTTGACAAGGCGAAGTGCTACATTTATAGCTTCATACTTTTTTTGATATAGTTCTTTAGGCAGCATTTGAAAATTTCAATTCAACTCAAACGTTTCATGTCTATCGCTTTTTCTCATATTTACTTTCGCTATCACGATTAATATGCATTATTTCATCAGGTTCTTCAATTGCTTGATCAGTTTCATCTTCCTTCAATAAAGAGATCACAAATGCCTATTTTTTTTATAATCTGCTCATTTACATTTATAAACCATAATAAGTCGTACAACACAGCAATCAAAACCACAAAGTTAATCATAGGGGAAAGTATATCATATTCATAGAAAATATTTTTGAACAAAAGTGGTCGTGCAGGGAACTCGATCAAAACAAGTACCTTGATTGTAAAAAACCGTTTTCCCCTCTCAAAAAAGAGGCATACATGTGACAAATTCATTTGAGTTTCCATTAAGACTGTCTAATAGGAGGATACTGTCAAGGTCACTGTTAACGAATAAACAGTTTTACCAGAGTTTGGAGTGCTTCAGCGCCTCATGCGACCGCTCCCATGTAAAAAGTGAATTCGATACAAAAACATCGATGTTAGTTCTAAAAAAAATAGTTTAAAACTCATAAAATACATCTCATATAACTCATAAAAATACATCTTGGCCAAATAATCCTTCAAAGTGCTCAATATGCTTATCAATATATCATGAAACTCATTTACTTGGGGAAAAAACCAACAGAAAAATATCATTTACAGCTTTCCTAAAAGAAAAAGAGACGGAGTTAAACATGCCAGTAAGCTTGAAGATCAAAGAGATGATTATCAAAAGTAGTATTCTAAGGGTTAAAAGGAACGTAATAAAAAAATCTCTCATCGAGGGGTTACAAGAAAGAAAACAAAATATCTTTTTTTTTTTATTTGGTTTTAGGATCAAAGATAGCTAATGAGCGTTTGAAAGTGGAAAACCAGATGATATATATATAAATTATATCAGCGTAAATGTGCATTTTTTACTTCGAAAGAAAGCATTTTTTTTACTGCATTTCAAAAAATAATTTTTTAAGCCTTTATATTTTTTCAATATGCTCGCGCCCCCCTCGCAGGGGTATCGCGCCCCCCAGGGGGGTGCTCCCCACAGTTTGAGAAACACTGACGTAACCAATTCTTCGACTTGATTTATAGTCCCGACGACTTTCATATATATATAACAATCGGATACTAAAAATTCTCCTTCCTTAAGGGAAAGAAAAAAAAAGTTACGACCTAAAACTACACTTTAAAGGACGTAACATTTACAGAATTAGATTTCCCTACACCACGCCCATTTGGCTCTGAGGCGAGGGAACTTAACTACTTAAAAATCTACTTAAATATTATAAAACATATTCGGACTTGTATCTTGCTTCTTTTGTTGAATATACAATGCTCAGGGTCAGCTACCCTGAAATGAGAATTTCTTTGTGTGAAAAAACAAACATCTATAGTACATACAGATTCCTTCATTTTTTACATAACATTTTCATATACATCAATTGAAGCATCTGGTTCCTTAACATTCCCATTCCATACATGCTGCGCTTGTTAGTATTAAATGTTAGCTATACCCCTCCCAAGTCACCAGATGTGAGATAAAATATACACATATATATACATAGAATTTCAAACATTTTTCAAAAAAAAAAAAAAAACAATAAAACAAACAACCAAAGGAATTGTTGCATCTTTGCGAAGTCATACATAGAAGTAAACAAATACATTCTTACAAATCTTTTCTCCATATTTATAGAAAAAAAAATTAATACAAAAGCTGATTTTTCTCATCAAGAAAAAACACACTCATTGTAGTGTCCACTTTTGCATGGCTTCTTAAATTAAAAATCCGCCCGTGACTTGCTTCATTGCAATAATTCTTCTGACCACTTGTTCGAAAGGAGAAAAAAAAGATACAACCTGATATTTTTCTTTTTTGTCTTTTATTCGTTCCTATACACTGGATCTCCGTTTAAGGCTTCCATACTGAGGCTCCTTCTCCTGATGTTGTTCTGTGGGATACTTTCAATTCCGGTGTAACTCCGCTCCTCTGTAAATCCTTCGGGCTGTCTTATTCGGCTGCGTAGGTAGTACGGACAAGGTCTCACTGTTGTCGCCTGTTTAGACCGGACAGGTCTCCCCCCAGCTGCCCTGTTGGTTCCCTTTTTAGTTGTCCTTGTCTCCCGGGCCTTGTCGTATTGTCCACTTCCTTCGTGCCTGCTCCCTTCTGTAGGTAGCTTGTCCTGCCTGGAATCCCTTGGGTGAGAGGGACCTGCAATGGACTGTGATCAATGGGAGGGGTTATTAGGTCTTCTATATTTATAATTTCGAGATGAAACCGAGGACATAATTGCTCTTTTTATCCCCTGTTTTAGTTCAGGGGTTGGTCTTTTCTGGTCCCTATATGTTCGGTCCCCTGCAGAGAACGTTTTCTGCAAAGTTTGGACATCTTTAAATCCTTCCTGTCCCCTGATCCATTTTACTCTACTTTACATTTCAATCTCGGATCCTCCAATCCGGTATTACCCTTATTTGATTTACTACCGTTACTCTCCTCACTCGAGGCTTTCCTAGATCCTCTGAATTTTCCTGGTTGCAATCTACTTGACCTATTACTCGACCTCTGTCCTTTACATAGTGTCTTAACATGACTGTCCGAGCTAATCGTGTCGGATTGTCGTGGACGGTACATTCGCACCTGGTCGATATTAACTGTGACCCTTTTACCCCTCTTCCACATAATTAATTCCCAAAAAGACGCCGAAGAAGATTAGTGGAAAGGTTCCGTACAAATTCGTCACAAGCCTAAAAGGATTTCTCAAATTAATAATAAATTTAAAAAATAAATTCTTAAGTGTTAAAAAAACGGGAACGGCACACAATACAGGAATCTGGGGGAAAAATGACAAGTACGGAAAAATGCTTCTGAAATCTGTTCCGTTTTCTACAGCTGAGAAAACCCGGCGTTTGACACTGGAATATTTTTCCAAGTCCCTTGCAGTGTTTATAATCAGGAAACAATCGAACGAGTTTATGTTCTAAAGGATTCTAGATTGTGCAGTGGCAACACACCCTCATTGATTCATCCGATTCCACGGGCTCAATATTTTACTTTTGAGTTATTAATTTAAGGCATGCTAGTGAGATTTGGAATGTAACAAGCTTTTGAAGCTCAATCAGTCGTCCAATCTTGGTTGTGAGTGGCATGATTCGGCTAGTTTCATAATAACAAGAATGAGAGCTATTATCTGTTTATAATAAGAATGGAATTTTTTCATTTGTTCATCAAATAATTTCGACTATTATCCGTTGTTAAATGAAACAAGTTATAGATTCCTGATATAGATTATTTTATACCGTTACTGTATTTTATTTATTCGAATTCAATTTCTTTTTATTTTCTCATTTATCTAACTGTAGATCAGTCAAAATGACTGATGATCATGAATTTTTTTCATTCATTCTTTGTTCTAAATTGAAAGTTTTGTAAATGGAAACATTTGGTATGTACAGTGTTCAGCTATTAAATGATATTAAGAAAATAAAATAAAGCCACTTATGACAGATTTTGATGAAAATATGGATGTGATTAGTAGACTTTAAAATTATATCTTCAAATCTGTTTAGATACACCGTGCCTGAAAAAGATTGTCCGAATGTGGTCGCAACCTGTCTCCATTGGTTGTGTCAACGTTTAATTAAGTTCCTGTCCGGTGGATCGACCCCAAATTGTCGCCGAAAGTTGCGTTGAACTGTGATAACTGACATTGCTTTTGCGTATTCCACAGCACAAAATGTCTTCTGTAGTTTAGTGGGCGCCATGTTGATAATTTTGTGCACACAGAAATGGTGGATATTTCAAAACTTGGAGTATCTTGTGGTTTTCAGCCCAATATTCACCATTTTCTACACAGTGGGTATCTGGAAGAAAAAAAAAAGAAAATGGATACATTCTTTATCGAACACGGTGTAAATGGAGATAAACTGTATAATAAAACTGTAAATGATAAGCAAAAAATGTTAACTATAATCAACTAACTATATGCATTCGAACCCTTCCTAATAGTTATTAGGAAGGATTATAACACATTTAAGTTCACATAATTAGAACTTATAATAATACCTAAGTTGGAAAGAGCTCGAATATCATGGTCATGAATATTACAAATTTATAGATTTCATCGCTAATTCTCAACAGTTAAAAGGGATTTAAACTGCTTTGAAAAATTTAAAACTGGTTTAAATAAGATTAATAAGATATTCAAATTAAAGTTCTTAAATCGTAAAATTTCGGAATATTTTTAAAAATATTATTGTAATAATCTGTAAATGTGAATGTGTTAAAACTGATGAACTTCCTTTAGAGTGCCTAATAAAAATCAATAGTTTACAACTAAAAACCCCAAAATAAACTGTTTTTGAGATTCAAATAGGCGTATTTATTTGCCGTTTTCGACAACAAAGTTATCCAAAACAGTGTATATGCACCAAAGAATACTTCACGTGTATTAAAAGAATAAAATAGATTTAGGACACAATTGTGCGGGTACTTACGTAGTCAAAAGGCTATTAACCTACGAAACACAACTTCTGTTTCTTTAGTATTTCCACTAAATGCGGCATCAAGAAGATATAAAAGGCCTTTTAATCTTTGATAGTGTCTCTAAATAAGGTATGTTTTACCTGTTTGTGCGTATATCCTATTCTGGAATCTATTATTGACGGAATTCAATATTTAATGCTCACATTTCATTTTAGGAACTTGGAGTAACAAGTACAAAATTATGTGATCTTTTTACATAAAACACAGTGATAGAGGGATATTTTTTCTTACACAATGATAATGTAAACATTTGTTAAATAACATATAGTTAATTAACTTCTAAAAAAATTTTTACATCATTAAACATATTTTTGTCTCCTGAAACATATTTGTCTTTATAAAATATATCAGTATCTTAAATTTCACAAAATTCTGTGGTAAATGGTTTTGAACTATTGAGGCTTCAAAGAATATAAATCTCTTTGTGAAGATGTATAACTTTCTATACTCAAAATTTTTCAAAATATGTTTTTTCTGAATTTGTAAACACAAAAAAATTGAGCAAATAGTATTATTTCAAAAATTACAAGTTATGTAGTCCCAAATAAAATAAGTTTTTTAAATCAAAATTATTATAGCTGTCAGTCGTGAACCCAGTTTATACTCAAAAACGAAAATTTCATAAGAACAGCACAATTTCAACATTTTATTTCACGCGAATTCCATCAACATTTTTTTGGCTCGTTCACAAAGATCAGATACAAAAGTAGCTCGTTCAAAATATTATATCGTGATCACACAAAAACGAGTAATTTAATAACATTACTGCGTAACCCCCTGACAATAGCTTTATAAAAATTAGCATTGTCTTGTTAAAATTTGCTTTTTATCAGATTTATCATGTCACAAAGCTTTTGAGTCCCTAATGCTTTCCAACTCTTTCTTCGGAAATATAAAATTTTAAAATTAGATCGGGCAGCGAGGAGTTTTGAGGGACCATATACGTTTAAAAATGGCAATTATCACTCGGTGTTAGGAAACGGGCAACATTATGAATAGTTTTCGCAGATATAGAAGAGGGCTTTTTCCCAATACCTCTAGAATTAAAGATCAGATTCCGTTGAAATTCAAAACATCAGCTTTTTAGATCATTCTCTACTAATTCTTCTGAAAAGCCATATTCCGTTATGGAAACATAAAATTTTAAAAATTAACTCTGTGTTACTTTATTAACCTCATAATTTAGCTCCATTTGAGCCATTAGCACTGATACGAATTGTATCAAGATACAATAAGAAATGCTAAAAAAATTTATATAAGTTCCAACTTTCACATTCAAAGGAATAAGTTAAATATTCAATTCGATGATTCATATCCCCTTATTTACCGATGTAGTATTATTTTTATTCTCAAATACAGAGTATTAAAAGTCAATTTTGTAATATTTATCCAGTTATCAGGAGCATCGTTTGCGCTTCTTTTTCTACCTGCACTAATACTGTTTTAAAGTTCAATATTTGATTCATATGTAAGATTGATTGATTGATTGAATATTAACGTCGCACTGTTCAGCTACACGAGGGCTTTTGGCGACGGACCACGTAATTTTGAACCATGGTCAAGTGACGTGGACGACACCTGAGCTGGCACCCCCCTATCCTAACTACCACACCACACCAACGGGAGGACGTTTCAGCTCTCGACAGATTTAACGTGCATCGCTGCCCTAAACGGCGGGTCTTTAGTGGTACTGGGATCGAACCTGTGACAAAGCAAGCCACAGTCCGATACCTATACCACTCGGCTACCGCGGCCACGATTCATATGTAAGAGAGATGTCCGTGGCAATTATTAATATCATAAGAAAAACTCGGACTTTTAAAAAGAAATAAAATTATCTTCTTGACTTGAAAACACAGAAAATTATTATTTACAATTTTATTAGAGTTTTTTCACGGGAAATTAGTTATTTTTTCTTGTTTCATATTTAAAATGTGACCTTTCTTTTGATATTAAATTGGATTGATGTTTTAAATATTCAGATTTTCAACCAGAAAATAATAGTATGCAAATGATAAAAACATAACTTATTTATTTCTATCCCTACATTTATTAATTTATAAATTCCCTGGATATTTAATTTCAACGACTTTTACTGAAATTGAAATGTATTCTGTTTGATTTTGTTTAATTAAAATATGATTAGTGCTGTGAGCAAATATACAAATAATGCAGTTTAATACACGTAAAGAACACAAAATTATTGCTTCTCGCAGGTATAATAAATATTGTTAGAATATTTTCTTGGTATTAATATCACTATCTCTTTTCAATTTAAATTGTACATTGATTCTTCTCTATGTATTAAGGAATTCTGCATACAAAATAGAAAAGGGAATTAATGCTTCAATAGGAAAGCAATTTTAAATACTGAGTAGAATCATTTGCCTAAAATATTACAGCTCTTAGCTAATGAAATAATAATTATGTACTCAAAAGCCTCTTCTGAAAGGTTTTAGCGATTAAAGAATAAAAGGAGAAATCGAAGAAAATATGACTTTCCTGTTCAGAAAATCCTGACTTGTATTTAATAGTAGCTCCTTTGAATTACTGATAATAAAACGGGAAAGTAAATATAAAATAGATCTTTTCATTGCCTATCGCAAGAAATGGAATATTAAAGTGGTTTCCCTGGGAAGTAAGGTAAAATGCTGATGCTTTTATGAAGAGAGAATAATTTCTAAAGGAAACAGTAATTCGTATAGCAATACAAGGCTTAAACTATTTAATAGCATGGAAAATGAACACTTGAATTTTTCAGAAAATTTATATAAAATCTTTTAAGTGTAGTGCCAAACATTTTCCTGTTAATTTCTTTCCGGAAAATTCGATTTTAAACAAGATAATCACTTTATGAAGTGCTTTTTTGAAACTTATTTATGTATTCAGAACTCTTAAAATGCTTATCTCAAAGCTATAAAAACAGTTTTACAGAGATATGTTTAAACTAAATAATTATTTTTTGTTAATAAAAGTTGTTCCTAAATTGTTTAAAATCAATATTGCTAATTAGTGATAATAAACTGCAGAAATTGAAAACACTGAAATTGAAAACTGAAGAAATTTTAAATGAATATTGATGGTTAGATTAAAAATCCTTCATTAACATTTCTCTTAAATATACAAAGAGGTGTATATGTCTTACAGAACATTTTCTGCAATATAAAAAGTTTATTTAAATTAAGATTGATCTAATTAGTTTTTCTCTTCGTGCTTAAACTACAAATTCATTTCTTTTGCTTCTTAGAAAAAATAGGCTGCTTTATGGACAATGCTTTGTCGTTATTATTTAACTCTTTCCACACGAACTTATATATTTTAAAAACAGGAAATTCTTTTTTTGGCAGTAATTTTTTACTAACTTTTTTTCCAACCTATCGAAGGTGATCGTACTCAAAATTGGCAATGAATGTTAATTTTGACTAAAAAATTTTTCAAGACAAATATTAATGAACAAGGAACTTTTTAAGGCTAAAATAACATCGTAAATTTTTAAATCATGTTTACTGAATCGAAAATGACGTGCAATTATAAAGGCGAGTAATACGTGTATTATGGTTTTTTTAATTACAAATTTTTTTAGTATGCGTTTATTTTTGCTCTTAATCTGTCTTTAGAATAATTAAAAGTACCTTACCCATCAGTCGGGAAAAATAAATAGTTAAACATTAAACACTGGATATATAGATACGTGTAGAGATATTTGGAGTGAATTATTAAATATAAAAAATAAAATTACATAAATGTGTTAATAAGAGGTATTTTATGCAATGCATACTTTATGGGTCTCCTTATGTTGATCGATATCATGGGACATTTTAAATAAATTAAATTACAACATGCTTCTTGAATTTTCAACCATATCTACTTTTTGTCGCACGTTTCAAAATCTGGCTTTAATTGCAAAGTCTAAAAATAAACGGAAAACATTTATTTATTGATCGAAATTTAAATATATTTACAAGGAGAGCAGGGAAAAAACATTGGTGCCCCTCGAATTATCTGTAAATAAGTATTTTGAATTCCAAATGTGTTTCTAATTACAAGTACAAATACAAAACTATAAAGAAATAAAGTATTGGAAGTAAATGCTTAAAGAAATTAGAAGCAAAACTCAACGAGAGTAAATTCTACTACCTGCTATCTTTTTATAACTAGGTGAGTGTTAGGATTGAAACAAAAGCATTTGAGAAACTCTTGCTGCATGCATGTTAAGTAGAAATAGATGCAAAACTTTTCTTTCCAATGAAGAGATCTAAGCTCTTCTTTGAATTATAATTAGTTTTAATTCAAGGACATAGAGTAATCTTCTCAAAGCCATTGTTGAATGATCGATGGCTTAAACTAATCAACATATTTTTATTACTAGTTCAGTTACAAGAAATAAATTTCTTCGTAAATTCTTTCATTCAGAACACAAGAAAATATATTCTAACTATATTACTCCACAACTGACAAGATGTGGACTGAATGTCCCAATTAAAATTTTTTATGTTTTTTCCCTTTAAATTCATTGAATTGTACTATTACAAACATTTGAACAACATACACTGGCATTCAAAATTAAGAGAATTTACATGTTAAGGTTAATTTCGTGAAATTAACTGAACGAGGGGGTAATTCGAAAACTTCCAAATAAAGTGGGAATTTTTTAGTTTCGATTATTCAAATGTGCACGAGGTAGCGGGATGTGAATTTTAGAAGAAATTATTTGTAATCGCACATATGCCAAAATCAGATCTTTTCTTTCATTCGAAATATTTGACAACTTTCGTGGTGCTTTTTGAAATGTTCAGTGAATTTAAAAGGCAAATAATTCAAACGAGCAGATATAAATATTCGATAACTAAATGAGGGACTTATTATAGGGGAAATTTTGATGCAAGGATATGTCCCATGTAGATTACAAGAAGCTTTGTTGCCCTACATGTTTGTTGTATGCAACTTAATGGTAACAGTTTAATGGGAAGACATAAACGCATCACAATATTGTCTATGAGTTTCGACGACCAATGTGAATCATGATTTTATTCCAGTGAGGCCATTTCTTGACGGTCTTATGAACATTTTGCGGATTCAGGAACTCAGGATTTAAG
>BMAU01021357.1:2077500-2155000 GCA_019973935.1 Trichonephila clavipes
ACTTTAGGATATTTAATCCGTTAGAGATAATAAATTAATTAAAGATATTTCACTGTAAAATTAATTATATACACCGTTCACTTAAAATAAATAGCCAAATCGTTTTCTAAAGTCTTCATTAACGAACAAAAACATAAGACACTTAAATTTTGACATAAACTATTTTTTCGGGACAAAAATAATAATTTTTACAATCGGCTGAAAACGTCGTCAGCTGAAAACGCATATCTGCTGCAAAACTGTTCGCCTCCCCCACTAAAATACTCATCATAAGACCCGTGCTGCCATATATCTTGGAAGAGTGGATTTCAAAGAATATTCCTGCTAAGTATTGGTAGAATATTCCTGCTAAGTATTGGTAGAATATTCCTTCTAAGTTGGTGTGGTTTGGTAGTTAGGAGAAGGGGGTGCCAGCTCAGGTGTCGTACACGTCACTTCACCATGGTTCAAAATTAAGTGGTCCGTTGCCAAAAGCCCTCGTGTAGCTGAACAGCGCGAAGTTAATATTCACTCACTCCAAAAAATACAGTGCAGTATTTATAATTATTTTTATACTCAAAAATGCAATATCCGCCTATTCAATTAAAATTATAGCGTTATAATTAACTACTAACCAAAAACAAACTATGCAAATATATCCAAATGATGTAGTGTGAAAAACAGAGTTTATCTACTGTAAGTACCAGAAGCAATAAAAGTATTTGTTTTGAAAAAAGATAAATTTATTACTACCAATTGTGCATAATAAAATCATTAAAAAACATTCAAATAAAGAGAGATTTATAGCAACCTCTCTCTTCGTAACTTAGTTTTATTTTAAAATAAAAAAAAATTAGGGATTATGCTGATCACAGGAATTAATTAGAAGCGAGCGCCTTGCGTATTAAAAACAAAAAGGATTCTATCACAAACTAAAGATATATATGTGCTGACGTGGGATTTTTTGCAGCGCACGCCAGAAGTGCTTGCAGATGGCAGAATTTTTTCCTACTTACTTGACAAATATCGTTATACTTTCGACACTTCACTCAATATCTTTATAAATTATAGCCTATGCTATAAATTATAGCCGATGTGTTATTCTGATATATAAGCTATATTACAGTAAAGTTTCATTAAAATCCATTCAGTTGTTTTTGTGTGAATGACGCCCAAACATCCTCACAAACTTTGGCATTTATAATATATATATATATATATATATATAGATAGATAGATAGATAGATATATGTATATATATATATATATTGTAGAGAGACACAAAATAAATAGAGAAAGAATTTGCGATATTTTAATCATCTGCTATGTTCCCCCACCCCTGTTCCTTTTTATCACAGCTTGAATTCATACAAATTGCCTTTCAATTGAAAAATATTTTTATCCATCGAAAATCAAAAGAATTTTAATTTAATAGGCGATCCATTTAAAGGAAGAAAGAATTGTTGGAAAGAAGATGAGCAAGCCACTATATACAAACCTCCAATAATTCTTTTTATCACATATTCTTAAACTCGACACCAACGTCCCTAAAAAAAGATCAAAAGGGATATTTCAAACGACATCTCACACAAGGTTAAAGAGCAGGCTTTAGGGAAAGAGAGAGAAGGGGAGGAGAGATAAAAACGACAAAAATTAAATAAAAAAATCGTTTTTCATGATGTCTATTGTGCGGGGAATTTCTCCGACGGAAATGATTTTTCTCTGCCGCAGAGTCGGAAAACATGTTTCGTGAGTCACGCAATATTTCGTGAAAGTATGTTTCATCTCAAATTATTCTTTGAAAGCACACAAGAGAGCCAGAGTCGTGCTTCATCTCATGAAGATTCCATGCCCTCCTGCAGCTACGGTTTTATATATATATATATATATATATATATATATATATATATATATATATATATATATATACATTATTCTTTTCAACCAGAAGGGTTTATAAGAAGGAAATTATTCCTCATACCTTTGACCTGAAACGTTAACTCCCCCCTAGGGGCTCAAATGACAACAAAGGCTGTCGGATGATTATTTTGAGGTTTCAGTTGCCATTCAATTGCCGTTCTGTTTTGAAGTATTTATTCCCATGACAATACGTTTAATTTGAATGCCTGAAAGGGAATGGAGATGTACAGCTGAAAGTAGCAGTTCGTGTTTGAAATACTTATTACAAATGCTTCTTAACTTGCAACTAATGAGATGGAAAATATTTATTTTTTTCACAAATAGGAGGCAGGACAAATCTTAACATTTTGGAAACAAAAGTTGACTGTCCATTGTTCAAACTATACTTTGTGTTAGAAGAGTTCGGAAGTTGCGATTTTAGAATAATATAGAAATATGACGTATTTGTTCTCGTATATATCTTTTGATTTTTCATAATTATTTGCATATTTATTAGATAAATCAGAAGTTTGATGAGTATACAAGAAGACGCAATAACATGTTTTGTATTATATTTAATTTTACGCAGATTTAAATGACTTTCCTCCAAACGATGCTTTTCCGTAGCATTTTTAGAATGCTTTATTAAGTAGAGTGATTGTTTTTAATGGAACTAGAGCGTCATTTCCGCTTTAATATAGATGCCGTCATTTAGTACATGTAGATCCGAATAATATATATTATGTTATGTTTTATTTTTATAACATATTCCTGATTATATTCACATGTTGATATCGATTCCTTACCGTATAGATGTAAGCCATATTACAGGATGTTCGTAATCTAAGCATTACCTTCAAAATAAGCCTTAGCCATTTCCGAATGACCAATCGAATTTCGCATTCAACAGACTTGGTAACGGACTTGACTGTGACTCATTAGAATCTACACTATTCAAGAACGTTGTATGATACAATAGACAATGTATTTAAAGGGGATAACCCTCAGAAAAGATGAGCGCAAAAAGAAATTATTCCGTCGAGTACAGGTAAATAGTTGGGGAAGATCTAGAAATTCCTTCTAATACCAAAAAAAAAAAACTGTTAAAAATTCCAGTAATTAACACTTTACAATGTTCTCAAAAAAGAAAGATATCCCACGAAGACCTAAAAAGGACGTTCAGAGTACGATCACATCAATGGATTTAGAGGGCGAAGTAGAAACTAAAAAGTGCATGTCTCAACAACCAGTATTTCATGAGTTATAAGGCATGGTCTGTGAACGGATTGTTGGCAGATTTGTCCACAGTTGGATTGCTCACAGGGACTATATCAAATCATTCGTTATTGCAATGGGGGCTCAGATAGCATCATAAGCCTGAATGGAGCATGTGTCTTCAGTAATGGGAAGCGTGATCAGGTTTATGGCGATAACTCCAAAGATAACGACGTTATTGTGTGGGAATAAATGTAAATTATTTTATTCGAAAAATAAGACATGCCTGAAAATATGTATTTGACAGCAACAATTTATATAGTTCCGAGACTTCTTTTCGAGGAAACAAAATAGCAACGATTACCATTCAGCAGTGCATCAAACAAATGAAATGCTCTGAAAACGACATTTACTGAAGATTTCACAAAAAAAATTAACAAATTAATGAAAGATAAAAATTATTAAAATTTATATCTAATATAAATTTATTTTATACAACTGAATAACACGAGAACAATATTTCATATTTTAAAAATAAAGCACGAATTATAGAAATTCTTTGACTGTACATTTAACTTGAATTGGATTTTAATCTGTATATTGGTATAATGACATATTTTTAGGCATTAGAGACATTTGCAGTTGATAAATGAGAAGTCTTACAGGGGACATGATAATTATTTTGAGAAAACACTACGATAAATATTCATATCAGTTTTATATAATAATGATTAATACTTAGCTGAAATTATGTAAATGTTAATAAAATTAAAGAAGCCATGTGTTCTTTTAAGATTCTCTCTTTGTATGTTTTGTAACCTTAGGAGAGGAATTGTAAGATAACGATGCATTATATTTCAGGATAATACAACATTCTCAGGATAAATTTCTTTTCACTGCTTATTTTTCATTCTCTATAAATGTCAATTAATGTCCTTCCTCTGTAAATTACTCTAAAATGGATTAAAAGACTTTCTTACGCATAACTTAATGCACTTTCATGTAACCCAGTCTTGATTTAAGCATTAAATATTGAATATCATTGTTCCATGTTGCAAAGTAGACTTACCTTAATTCAAGCTGCTAATGAACACGTGTCACAAATGCATTTTAAACTATCAAATGTTAAGAGGAGGATGAGAGAATGACGTAGATTGATGAGTTAACGTCATTTAAACTGTGCGTAGGTGTGTGTGTATAAGCTTCTGAATCACACATTCAGGCTAACGTAAACCTTTTTCGTGTCAAATGAGGGTATTTAAAGAAACATATACTTACTATGCTTATCAAATATGGAAATGTTGATGCAATTTATCTGTCCTATAAAAATTGGCATTTTTGTCGAGCTCTATTCTTTACATTAAATGGTAATGTTAAACGCTATTTGAAATTGTAAACATAATATTGTTAATGTTGAATTGGAGATGATTTAACAGCTACAATGATATTTTCTAACCAATGTTTAGGTAATTCCGCAAGGTTTAAGGTAGTATAACCTTGCTTTTTTCCACTTCAATAAATCTGTAAGGTCCAAGGTCAGCACTGAGTAGTGACATCAAACTTACTTCAGACTTCAACTTCTACTCATCGTTCCAATTCCTCCCAATAACTGGCTTGTTCTCGGTAATGGAAATGATCTTTTACACACTAACGTCGTGGTGAACACAAAGCGCTTATTTGAAAGTCGGATTAGCATTTCATTAGACGGCGAATGCATAAACAGGTGTGGATAGACAAGTATAGATGTCGAGTCTCCGCTTCATTATCTTCCTGCAGACGACCAGAAATACTTGACTGCTGATAATGTGACAGGACTGAGTAAAGATAGCAAATAAAATTGGCTGGAGAGTCATTAATCTCTCTTTTCGAATAGGATGTGTACTGGTTTCATTTACCAAACGTTTAATAACGAGGTTTAAAGCTGTTATTTCTTGTTACAATTCTTGGAATGCTGTAGATTGAATTCTTTTAAAATGTTCAACACGATAGTATTTAAAAGTACAAGAAGGTTTAAAAAGATCAACAAGAAAAAAAATATACTATTTGTGATTGGTATCCATCAAAATACAATGAACCTTTTATTCTTAGGGAAAAAATACGACACAAGTCCAAATAAGACATTATTTAAGTTGTATTTCATGGAAAAACAATGTAATAAATCTTTCATCCAGGAGGAAAAAGTAACATAGAAAATATTAAAACTTCCTCCATTTTTAAACAGTAAATATAAAGGAAATCATAAGGAAAATGATATTCTCTAATGTGTTAAGATATATTATAAGTTCATAGCGTTTAAGATATAGCATGATAATATTTCTACTCTATATAAAGTTTTCAGTTTTGCTTCCTGTTATCGTGTTGGATATATTTTAATGAATATATCTCTACATCCCTCACGAGAAACAGTTGTTTATGTCACAATTGTTTCATTTAAATAATTTGCTTTTTTTATATTCACTAACTAGTTAAAGAAAATTAACATTAATGCGATACATATATATATATATATAACTTTTTTTTATAAATTGTAGATTCATTTTTCTTAATGTCATATCGAATTTACCACTTTACCCCTTCAGGCCCGGCGAAAGGAGAAAGAAGCGTTTCCCCTGTCCCACGCGTTTGGAGAGTTATGCACGCATATGACCGGACGAATTTCCCTGATAAGCCTCATTTCATTTAAAAATTCATGTGAAATCTTAAATGCAATCAATTACGCTAAAACTTTTTTTATTATAATTGATAATATCTGAATATACAGTTAAAACACTTCCGCTATATTTAAAAAACCAATATTGAGAATTTTTTTAAAAAAAAATGTCTTTTTTTTAATAAAAAAAGTTCATTTTTCGCCACGAGGATTAAAATAAAATAGACGCAAAACCTGCAAAATACTGTGTCTCAAATATCAAACGATGTGGTTAAAACTGATACAAATCTTTTAAATAACAGCAAATGCGTGCGTATAGTTTTTTTTATTTTTAATTAACCCTTATAAATAAATCTTTTTGCTTTCTTAGTATCAATTTAGTATGGTGTGTTCTGTTATTATGGTTTTGGAAACTCTAAATGCTATAGAAACGAAAGAGAATAATTTGTTCTTACTGAATTAAAAATGAATCACACACACACACAGAAAAACAAAGATTCTTTCTCGCTAAAAATGACTCACCGCGTTTGTTCTATGAAGATCTCTTTTGAGTATATTAAAATTATTGATGAAAATATGAACCATAAATATATATATAATAAATACTGAAACTATTATTGTGAATGTCTATTGACTAGTAAGCTTTCCTTCTTTTCCAATTTAGTCAAAATATAAACGGAACTCCAGAGCGCAATAAATCACAATCTCTTAAATGCCTGATTCTCCCGAAAAATCTAAACATGTGCAGTTGCTTACATTCCTAAATATCTGGGATATAATTAAAAAAACTCGGAGACGAAAGCACATATTGAAATTCAAAGTTTTGTTACATATTATTCGAAAAAAAACGAACTTTAACCACCAATTAGTGGCTTGTAAAAATTAATATAAATAAGTTTCAAATTCTGATCACACCAGTGTGATCATGGGCATCAGAGAAGGGAAAGCGTAATCACATATATATGATACCGTGGGCCCTGGAGGGAGGAACGTGATCATATATGTGATCATGGTCCTGAACGGGTTAACCTTATTGGTGGCAGATGTAGCCTAGTGGTTATGAACTCGAACTAGAGGCTGGCGTGTAGCAGGTTTTTGTCCTGGTACCACTGAAGACTCGCCGAGTATAGGGAAACGATGTACGTAAAATCTGAAGAGATCAAAGTCCTGCTATTGTTTTAGATTCATAGTTTGGAGAGCAAGATGACTCTGGCGCCATCCTCATCACTTGACCAAAGATCAGGATTTCAAGGTCCGTCACCAAGAGCACTCGAGTTGTTTTGGTGCGAAATTAATAAACACTCAATAATGTCAGCCTAAGTCTTATCCTCGTTACGTGAGTGCGATTCAGAATTACTAAGCCTGCCGCCAATAGTCATCGCGCTGCTTCGAAGTGATACACTAATGATTAATAAGACATTCAATCGTTGTTTTCATCGTAAAACAATATTTAGTAATATTGAATTTCATTAAACTATTTTATAATTGCATATAATAGTATCAGTCCATATACACTGTTTTTCAGTTTCGCGTGCTACAGTTAGGTATGCTAAGTTTTAATTTAGCTTAAAAGGGGGAGCTAATAAAAAAACGCCTCGAGCTTTATCCTAAAAATGGAATATTTAATCGCTGTACTTCTTTTTAATTTTTGCTCATTTACTCAATCGATGCTGAATATAAATTATAATAAGTGCATTTTTTGTCTAATTGTTATTCAAAGAAACCTATGAAGCCCGGTTAGTAAATAGCTGGTTATGACGCAAACAAAAAAAAGTTAAAGAAGTCTGCATGCGACGAGTGACCAAATAATGTAAACGGTAAGTCCTATTGTAATTATTTTATTATCATTTGAAACTCATCAATAAAAAGTTCCACTAAGTTCTAAAAAGGAAAAAAAATCTGCACGAAAAATAAAAGTTTATTTCAATGAAGCCTGTTAAAGCGTGCATACTTTTTTGTTCTCTCTGTCTTTTAACGGCATATATTCTGAAGATGTACAGTGAAGTATAATCTTAATTAACATAATCGATCCTGAACCCAGCTTTTAGTGAGTCAAAAAGAGCCAACAAAGTAAAGCATTAACCTAATTTGAGCCGAAACGAACTTTTCCGTGACATACTACTATTTTTTTCTTCCTGGTTTAGAGGGTCTGTATATCATTTTCTTCAGCAGTTCACGATGACGTAAATAGAGGATAAGGTATTGTTCGTTCGAACGGAATTGCTTTTTAAGAAGCCGTTAAAGAAAGTTAGCCAGACAAACTTAAATCTTTGGAATGTTTTCTTAAGAAATGTGCAAAGTATGGATAAGAATAAAAAGTAAAATAAACAACTCTGACTTCTCAGGAATAATTTTCCACCCATTCAGTGTGTTTTCTCTTTTCAACAACATCACTCCTAGCTCTCAATGTATCTCATTAGACGCTGAGTCTCTAGTATAATATATTTTGATAATTCTTATTAGGTTTGGGCAAGATGTGGTGTCTTTTGGAACGGAATATGATGTATGGATTGTGTATGCATTATTTGTGCTTACATTGAATAATTGTTGAATTTCGAATATGTGCTGATGCTTTTTTTTAAATATATTTGGAATGAATTCTTGAGCTATTCGCTCCGTATACATTAAAATAATATCAATTCAAGGCCTTTAGATATTTCATAGCATTGTATAATAGTTTACATAATTTTGTTTTCTAATATTTATTGCATATGCTTACCTTTGCACAGTTTTTTTTTTAATTTTTACCTTCGAACAAAATTTGCATTTTTCTGCTAACACATACATAAATTATGCATGAATAATATTGAAGATAATTTTTTGTTTTCAAAATATTATTACTGAATTGTCTTGTATTGTTTTTAATTAGATGCATTAGCACGCTGTTGTATATTTTTTAAATAAAATATTTTTTTTTAATTAAAAGAAAAAAACACTTCTCTTAATGGGAAAACTTTTAATCCATTGTGTGATATTATAGTAAAACGAAAAACATAATAATTATACTTTCCCTCCAAACATTAATTTCTTTATACTTAGAAGATCACAAAAATATATGAATACGCCAATTTCAATGAAAGATATTCGCCAAATATTTATATGTAATATATTGGTTCACACACCTCCACAAATTATATATAATATATTTTTCATTTAATACAAATATATTCTGAAATATTTCAAAATCAATATTTGTTTGGTAGTAGAAACATCAGTAACGCAAATGTAAATTTTCACTCAAAAATTTGATTTTATAAAATAAATTTAGGTGACTGTGTGTGTGCGCCTTTCATTCTTTAAAATGATGTAAATGTTTTAGTTTTATTTTGATTTGGAAAGAAATATTTTTTTCAGTTGTTGTAGATAATGTTTTATAGTTCACTTTAGATGAAGAAACATTACTACAATGTTTATTGAAGAAAAGAAAATACTTGTTTTTTTAATCAAATAAAACATTCATAAAATATTATAAATGTTAAATCTAGGAAATGTGGGGAAAATCGAATAATTCTATAACATTCTGTTTCACAACTAAGAACAAATATATAAGGACAATAATAATATATAAATCTCATAATATCAAATGTTTGAACATTACTCAAAATACTTTAAAATTAATAATGAATTATTAACATATAAAAATGAAGTTACATAAATGATAATGGAGAAAGCAAATGTTCCATTATCAAAAGTAGATTTAAATATATTAACTGAGAAAGAGTCTAATGATTTTTATGGTGATTTTAATTTAATTATGTTAATAATTAAGAAGTATCTGCACTGAAGTGCCACTGAATTATGGATATCAAGGATTATGCTAATTGAGTAGTGCTGCGCATCCTTTATGCGCAAGTGAGGGCGTTGTAGTAACTGTATCCATAGCGCGTACTGTAGTTGTTCTGAATTAGTTGTTGGAATTGCGAGTGTATGGGTAAAATGCCAGAGTTAGACGCCTTCGATCACGAACAAATCGTAGGTGCGCGACGCATAGATCATTCTATTTCCGAAATCGTCAGACAGCTAGGATTTTCCAGGCCGACAGTGTCAAGAGTATACTAAGAATACATGGGTGGTGGACAAAAAACTAGCGATCGAATAAACTGCAAAGGACAAATAGCCTAGACAATGCGTGGGGAGAGACGGCTCAGGCGTATTATACTTTGCCAGCGAAGCCAAACATTAGCTCAAATTACCCCACAGTTGAATGACGGTGCCAGTCGTACAGTGAGTAAATGGACTGTGCAACACTTGCATCACCGTATGGGTTTCGGGAGCCGTCGACCTACGAGAGTACCATTGTTCAAGGCTCGCTATCGGGCTGCACGTCTTGCCTGGAAAAGAGAGCGCAGAGACGAGTGTAGGGGACTAAAAACACAAGTAGCATTGAGTGATGAGCCTCGATTACGACTACTTAACGCCAACGAGATGCTGAGAATATGGTGTCAGTCTCATGAACCCATGGATCCTGCATGCTAGGTTGGAATTGTACAAGAGCATGGTGGCTCAATCATGGTCTGGGTATTTTTTGTGACACTCTTTGGGATCTTTGGTACGTAGAGTTGCTGGGAGATCACCTCCATCCGCTTGTGCTGTTCTGTTATCTGCACGGTAAGGGAGTTCTCCAGCAAGACCACTACACCTCTCACAAGTCCCAACCAGCCAGGTTGGCTACTGGCTGGTTGGATAAGCATTCCTCTGACTTTGTGACGAATCTGTACGGAACCTTTCCACTAATATTCTTAAGCGTATTTTTGGGGATTATAAATTCGCGTATATTTCCAATCAACTCCAAAATGTGAACGGGATATGCAAAGTAGATAGGGTATTTAAGTCGAGCGTTGTAAGCTAGCAAAAATGAAGGCTATTGAGCTAGCAACAGTAAACTCAAATTTAGAGAATTCCTGGAGATAACTTTAGTGAAGACTTATTGCTACTATTCTACGGAAGAACAAGAAAGCTGATATAGGCAGTGGTAAATATAATTTATGTACGCTTAAAATAAGCGTTTTAGTTTAGGAAAATTAGTTAAAGTTAATGAAAGCTAATAATTCAAGTACGTGTATTTCTTGGACCTCCTATTTCGGTAAACCTTACTTGATCTTGAGCATAATTATTAAATAATTTCATAATTCGTAATTTAATTTAATATAAAAGATAAATCCCTCTTATTTGACGTAACATAGTAATATTATATGTTATTAGAGGTTTTTTTAGACTGGATACAATAAATACAAGTCATTATTATACAAAATGGCTCTTAGTGATTATTTGCCTCAAATTAATCTTGGTGTCCAGGGTGAGACCCAGGGGGGGGGTCTTCACAACTTTTCTGTCATAAATTGGCCACAAAGAATTCGAGACTTAAATTCTATTGAGCATATTTCAGACGTTTAGGAACAAGGCGTGAAAGACTTTCTAAAGACTAGAAAGTGGCCAATGAACCTTACTGAATTATGAACAGATTTAGCCAATATTTGGCAAGTCATTCTCGTGGAACGTTTCCAGAAACTTGTCGAATCTATGCCTCGTCATGTGGAATCCGTTATCAAGGCCAGAAAAGGCCAGACTCGTTACTAGGTAGGTAGAGTTGAACCTGTTTTTGTGCGATAGATAGGGTCTACATAAAAAAACGCACAAAAAATTTTTCAAAAATTTCATAAGTTCTTACATATAGCAAGCTAATTCGCTGAAATACTTCAGGAAACTTTTTTTATGCGGTGGATGTGGACCGCATAAAAAAAGTCGCATTTATAAAATATGCCAATTATTTTCGAAATTTATGTTAGAGAGTACTTCCATAACGAAATAAATAATTAATTATTACACATGGAAACATTTTAAAAACATAGTTTCCCATTATATACACGGATAAGTTTCATTGCTACTCATCGTAATCCAAATCCCTGTGATGAATAAGTTCAAAATCGCTTTCGTCACTTGAAGGTACAATTTTAACTGATTTATTTTTTGGCAACATACATTAAGAGATAAGTTTTTGTGACGAAGGTTGGGTGATCAGTTGCTCTTAAATGTCATGATAACCAGATATACATGATTAAAGCCCTTTTTGGAATTTTATACTCCTCCCTTAATTGATATCCATTTGAAGAAAATGCTTTTCCAATTTGTTGCAAAGTTGGATCACTGCATATTTTTATCCACTCTCAAAGAATCCGGTTCTTCTTGTCCGTCTTCATAATCTATCAAATTATTGATAATGTCACTGTAAGTTTCATCTACAAACAAACGCAGGCTGCTGGAGCGTTGAGAGGAAGCAACTGAATGCGCATTGTCGGAAGACTGTTTATAACAAGTGAACATAGCCTCTTGTAGTGTCTACATTTCAGGGGCGTAACGTACACCTCGCATCACGGGGGGAGGAGGACTCTAGAGACCCAAAGCCTGACTTACGCTAAATACGTATTTACCCTATTTATAAAATATTAAAGGCAAAACCTGACTTTCAGAAGGGGTCCTAACATTCTCCGGTATATCACTGGTAAATAGAAAACATTACACTGGAGCTAAAACCATCGAGTTCCGCCACGGGAGGGGGCAAGACTCTAGGGGTCCAAGTCTTGACTAACGCTAAATACGTATTCACCCAATTTATAAAATATTAAAAGCGAAACCTGACTTTCAGGGGGAGGGGTCCCAACATTCTCCATTACGCCACTAGTGAATGAATATAAAATATTACAATGGTGCCAAAGCCATTGAAATTCATACACCGCATAAAAAAAGATCGCGCATAAAAAGTCGCACAAAAATAAAACTGCACAAAAAAAATTGCACAAAAAGAAAATCGCATAAAAAAAGACCGCACAAAAACACAGGTTCTACTGTATTCCTAATTCAGTGGCACTTTGGCGTATTTTAAAATAAAATATTTTTTTGGTATTTGAATCTTAGGAAATTTTTCTTTTTTTGCTTTCTTGAAGAATTTCCTCGAAAAAGAATGTTTATAAAATAGTGTGTTCCAAGAATATTTAAAAGTGATCCAACATTTGCTTTGATTCGTATAATAATAAAGTTACAGAAAAAATCATTTGAAAATAAAAATTGCCTATGAATTTTTTGTACAATGTTTTCCACGAGTTAATATAAATATTTGTGAGATTATTTTTCCGTTATTTATAAAAAAAATTAAGAAATAAGCTTTTTAATAATATAATTTTCACAATATCATAGATAGTAGTAAAGTATTAGAGCAAAAACAGAGTTAAATACATTTTACTTTACATTAGGTTTTTTGCATGGAATTCAAAACTGTATTTAACGTATTTCAAAGATGTACCATTTTGTTGTATAATTTAGTGTTTGGTTTAGTTTTTGTTTAGTGTTTGGCCCTACGGAAGCAACTCATAATAAATTATTCCTTTCCAGATCTACCAAATACACAGTAGAGCCTTCCGGGATGTTAGTCCTGGTTTGGCCACCGTTTGAGCTGCTTCATCGCGCTTTGACCACGATCGGTTTCACATAATATTGTTATAAGTGACTCATTTCTCATCCCCAGTAATCATCCGTTTAAGAAATGGGTCGATTTCATTCCGTTTGGCCAAGGCTTCGCAGATGGAAATTTGATCTATCATGTTTTTTGGTGTTAATTGGTGTGACACCCAAACATCGAGCTTCCTTTTGAATCCAACCTTGCTCAAATGGCTTAAAACTGTTTTATAATCGATCTTTAGTTCCTGGGCGATGCTACGACTACTAACATACCATTTGACTTTGATTATTTCTGTGACTTTATCGACATTTTTGACGACGGGCGTGGGGCAACTTTAACATCAAAAATGCCTTAACGGAATCGACGAAACCAAAATTGCACGTAATCAGCTGTTACAGTATCGGTACCATAAACATCATTTACAATTTCAACCACTTGGCTTACATTTTCGCCATCAAAGTAAAATTGTAAGATGTATCGAATTTTCTCTTTGTTGACATCCATTTTTAACACCATGTAACTCACACCTGAACGGACCAAACAAAAAACAGCACAATAATTTTTTTAGTGTGAAATGTCCCTTTGACAACGAGCATAAATTTGAAATTGCTTGATCGATACTTCACGAGATATCGACATTACAGCCATCTACCGGGAAAAAATGGATTTCGTTTTCCTCAACCTAATATTTAGAGTTTATGTTTAAGAGTAATAAGCGATGGCAATGACAATGCGTGTCCTCCCCCCTATTATTCAAGTATTTTATGGTAACATTTTAAGTTAAAGTTACTTTTATAAATTTTATTTTGACAAATGCACTTCATGTTCTTTTAATAATAATATCTGCCATCTCTCTGTGTACTGTGGCCCTTTGTTTCATCCCATTTAAATTTCAGAGTAAAGACTTAATTTGCTTTAAAAATAATTGTCCAATCTAATGCGGTATGTTTAAATAATTATCCATATGATGTATCTTCCTTCTTTTGCACGACACGAATTTTTTTTATGTAAACCTTTTGATGTATTCGTATTTCACGGATAACATAGTAAAACTGCACAAAAAAATTCTTATTTTTTTCAATTACATGAAAAAATAAAGAAATGAAATATCTAGAAAAGCTTCAAATTGTTTATTTACAGCGATACACAACCCTCTAATTAAAACAATTATATGAACTACCCTACAAAATAAACTGGAGTGAAGGATCAATTTTCGATTTTATTTGAAATATTACATATATACGAAATTGAAACAATGTTTTTAATATAGCCAGTATTTTCCCATTATAATTCTAAACATACAAATAACAGACAAACAACTATCTCCGAAAAGGTACAGCAGCACTTCTGATACCATAATATTTTGCTAATCTTACTGCCTATATTAAATCAATTTCAACACTTCCTCAATAAAGTGGAAATAAACTTTTTTTTCACTACCACTTAAACTAAACTATACCATTATTTCTACACACAACCTCAAAATGTTACTCTCTCGCGTTCCACACTCCTTCCTGTTTTATTCACCATTGCTGGGGATTTATTAGTGTAACACAGTTGTTGAAACATCGCCATTTATCTCCCAAACAACATAAGCATTCAGATGAAATCTAAAAGCCAAATTTAGTAGAAGAACCCCTCAAGTACTAGGGGGTTGAAAATGTCAGCATTTACCAACATGTTGAATTATAAAAGCAATCTGAAGCTCTCACGAACTCTATTTAGGTACATTCAACATTTCTATGTGTCAAATGTTCACATGAAGAGAGTAGATAAATAAAAAACAAAATTCTCCTTCCAACTTCTTTATTATTATAAATTATCTCAATATATTTCATGAGCGATTTGTATTCAACTCTAGTCTTCGGTGAATCCATGACTGGATAGAAACACCACGAGTTCGTGACAACGTATATTTTGTAGGAAAATGAGCTTAAATGTAAGTTTGGGAAATCTCTATCAGAGGAAAAAAATCGAATGCTTTAACCACAAAGGTATTCAATAGGAATATTACTATTGTTACATTAATTCATGTGAATAGAATTTTTTTCTTCATAATACATTAATAATATTTCTTTTTCACACTAAGAAAATATATGTAAGAAATGATGAATTATACTCAATGCAAATGTTTCGGATTAGCACAATATATGAGTCTGTAGATCATTCGTCAAAAACATGCTGTCTTGCAGATCCTACAGAATCCATTGATCTTGTAGATAACATTATCGGAACACACACACACACAGACCCATCAATTGCTTGAGTTCTAGTTGTAGAATAGTTACCATGAAAAAAATTGGTGATTTCTGTTTGATTTAAATACATAATCCAAGTAGAGGAATCAAATCAAGATTTCTCGTGAAAACTATGGTTTGAGTAAACGTTTTCAATGTGAATGGCTAACCTAAAATGAGTTATATTCCTTAAATTTTTCTAAAGAAAAATATTATAAATTGCACCTTATTTTAAAGGGTATACAAAAACACATTTTACAACACAAAAAGTTAGATAAATATTATGCTGTTAAGATGTAAAAAGCTGGGGGTTTTTTTGTATCTTTCATGAGAAAATTATAATTCCAAATAGATTTGTTTTCTCAAAATCATACATGTAAATACATAAAAAGAATCATATCTTAAAACCAAATTGCGTTTTATTAATGTATTTTCTTCATATTTAAAACCTTATTGTTTTTATAACTGTATCATTTTACTGATGCATATTTAATAAATTAACAGGACTTGGTACCCTTTGAACTATACTTTCTTCCTTTCTTTATGTATTTAAAAATTATGTTTCAACATTTTATATAATGTTTCTGTTCAAGAAAATGATACGAGAGGAAATTTTTCACATATTATTAACATAATTTTAAAAATTTAAATTTTTTGAAGAAAATTTGGAAAATTTTAAAATCCTTTTCCTTTTGTAATTTTTAATTTTTTGACCTGAATTTTTTTTGCAATATTCTTATGGATGTTATAAACAACTTTAGGGATCTATTTTGCAATAACTGAATTCGTTTTTTAGAAAAAGAATAAAATGTTGATATGCATGCTAAAAATCAACGAAAAAGTCAATAGATCTTACATTTTAATTTTTTTAAAAAAAAGTATTCAGTTTACAGCAAAATTGATCCCTAATTTTGTTACATAATTTATATGCAACACACGTGAAAAAAATGGAAGCGATTATTAACTAGTTGTGGAAGGAGTTGAATTTTGAATGCACTAATGTTTCGAAAAACACAAACTGAGAAAAACCACTTTAAATTTTATAATTCAATAAAAAAATTATAATAAGCCTAAATAAACTTAAAATACCACTTTAAGATATTAGTTAAATATTTTTTTCTTTAAAATAATTGCATTTTCGTGTGTGGTTGTTTCAACCCATACATTTTTCTAAATAATCAAAAAATTTTAAGAAGGTATTAATTACACAAGAATATTCAAGAAAAATATTATGAAATTTTTTTTTCTGTCACGAAAGAAAGTTTAGTATTTTTCTTCACATAATATTGAAATATTACATTTTTGTAAAAAAACATATCAGGAATAAGAACTGAAGTTATGAAATTATTAATATAAAATGCTTTAATTCAAAAATTTTACATGCACACATTTCACAAAGAAGAAAAATTACATTTTTGTATTGCCTCGGAAATATTCTGCTTTATATATTACACATTATTTTTTATAGTTATTATTTCTCTTTATAAAATAGATTTTTTCATCATAACGCTTTTCTTAGCTTTCTTTCTAAAAAGGGGGCGTGGCCGAATTGCCAAATTTTTTCAAATGAAGTTTTATTCAACCTCTAACTTTTCGACATGCACAAATGACTTATCAATCGAAAGATAATAATGCAAAAGATAAGATTAAATAAAAATTAAAAAAAACAATGGTCGGTCATTTTTGGAGTATCAAGTCCCCTTGAATTACAACTACAAAAATGGTATTCAAATTATATGATTTTACTGCTTTTCGAAAAACTATTGATTATCTAAAAAATAAAGATTTCAGATAAATATAAAACTTTCACATATCTAAGATTACGATTACGTTCGGAGCCGTGATTTTGCAAAAGCGTGTCAATGGATACTATTTATGATACTTAGTGTCCCTTAGATTAGAAAATGTATAGAAAATTGTTTTAAGCTGTATTACAATATGTAATTACAATTGTGTATATAATAAGCTGTATTAAAATTGTATTACAATAAAAAATTATTGAAGTACAATATTTTGACAAAAAAGAGCATAGAATGACCACTTTTCAAAATATTCCCCTTTTGTGAAAAATGCTTCGATTATAATAATATTTTGCCTGTATATAGCTCAGACCTCTCTACAGTGGCTCAACAAGAATTTTTAAAATCTATAACTTAGAAATGGCTTTATCCCTCTTTTACGACAACAGAGGGGAGAAATTTGAAGAAAAAAACGCCGATAATTATTTCAATTAGTTGTAACTCTGAAAAAAAGGGAATTTTTCAAAACTTATATTTGAACCTCTGTACAGAGGTCTGAGCTATAGACAGACAAAATATTATTATAATAGTAGCATTTTTCATAAAAGGAGATTTTGAAAAAAAGGTTATTCTAAGTTAATTTTTTGCCGAAATATTATACTTAAATATTTTTTTGTCGAAATGTTCTTAAAACAATTTTTTACATGTTTCCTAATCTAAGTGACACTAAATATCATGAAAATTATCCAATTATGTGCTTTTTAAAATCACGGTACCAAACGTAGTCAAATACCTTAACACGTCTTACTATTATTACTATATTATTAAATTTATAATATAAGGAAATTAATGAAAGATGAAGGATTTTTTTCTAAATTATAGACTCTATTTAAATATATATATATATATAAAAATTATATCCTCTTTTTTGGAGTTAAATTTTTTTTATTTCACCTTCGAAATTGTTAAATTTTTGACATAAATGTTATATTTTATTTTTTCTTATTAATATTTTGCTGTAACTGACATTAAAAAATTAAATTTGTCTTTTTTTTTCAATTTAATTTTAAGCTATTCTTGTAATTAAATACATTATAATATTTTGGCTTGTGTTTGAAATTAATTTCATTCTTTTTATCATAGTATTTTTTTAAAGTAAACAGAATAAAGTGATTTTGGCATAAAACATGTAATACCATAGTTTTAATTAAATTACTTACATGAATTGAATGCTCAAATACATTGCTTTTGCATGCTATTTGAAGTATTTTCTCTTAATTTTTAAGCTCTGTACATGAGTTTAATTATTTTAGCAAATTTGTATACCAAAATTTTGGTTTTTAATTTTGTAAAATTCACAAAGTTTGAGTTCAAAGAAATCATTTTGAAGACACTTAAATAAATTAATTTTTCTTCTTCAACAAATGTTATTGTTTCAAGGGAAATGAAACGTTTGATCATTTCTTCTTATATATAAATGGTACAAATTAATAAGAAAAAAATCCTAAAGCATATTTATTGTAATATTTTGAATTCGAGATCAGTTATACAGCTTACAAACACCACTAGTAGCTTCAATTTTTTTGATGGTAATAAATGTATTACTTGTGGTAGGGAAATTAAGCCCATTTATAACTAAATGAAGCATTAAGAATCAATTTTAAAAACCAAGTCAATTTATTTAAGCATTTTGGTTTTAGTATTTTTTAAAAATATTTTTGACCTATGTTTTGATTAGTTTTAAAAGAGTAACGCTGAGTCCAGTATAATAACATAAAGTTAAATATTTTTATTTATTAATTTTTTCTTATTTATTAGTACACTTAGCGTTGACTTTTTAAATACAAATACAATTATTCATCGAAAATGTGACGCTGAATGTACTATTTTACTTATTATTTAGTATTAATTTGGTTTTTTTGGAAAAAATATTATTTTTTTAACTCTATTGGGGCATTTATATCTTTTTATTACTAGAAAAGCTAGAATTCCTATAATTAGTATAAAATCCAAGCAGTGATTAAATTTTTAAGTGTCTAAAATATTTTAGACACTTAAAAATTTAACCAATGCTTGGATTTCGAATATACTAATACTAATGTTTTACAGTAATTCTTAAAAAAATAAAAGTATAAGATAACATACTTGCTAATTTCTAACTAGAATTACTTTAGAAGTACAGAATATATTTCTTCGAAATCTTAAAAAGTTGGAATGGTAAATTAGCTGGTATAAAATCTGATAAAATTTTTTCCGAAATTCAAGTAAACTTCTGATTCTATTCGTCGTTTCTTAACTCAAAAAGTGAAATATAAGTTAAAACAAAAAAGAGAAAAAAACAGACAAAAAGGTATACACTCCTTTACTTAAATATTTTAGGTTACTTTTTATAAAATTTTATTTGCTTTAAACTTTGGGAAAACATAGAGCTTCATTGAATTTCAAATGTATTAATTTCATTAAAAATACATTTAACAATTTTTTTTAATTATAAGCTCAAATGATGATTGATTAGGAGTAGTTTTATAAAAAAATTAGCCTTCTAAATATTTCCTCAGGCTTAACTAGATAGCTATATTTATTAGTTTCCTTGAAAGTAATTATACTACTTTCAGCGTAAATTTATTACGTTTAATTGCCTATAATATATATGGATTTATTTTTGCCTCAAGTAAGTTAATTGAATTAATGGTTTTTTGGAATTTCTTCCTTAAATTAACTTACTAGGAATTAAAACTATGCTTAAAACGCTAAAAGCAGGTTAAAAAATACTTATAAATTATTAAACATCCCAATGATTCAGAACGCAAATATCTTATCTATTTTTATTTGAGCCGTACTCCTCATAAATGAAAAATCGAGATGCATTTATTTGAAAGCAACAGTGATAAAAATTTTAATAACTAAAAGAAAATGTCCTTTTTTAACTAAATCTGTTGATTTAAATGTTTAGAAAAGTATACTCCATTAATGTTTTTCAACTGTGGGCTTAGCGCAATTAATAAAGTATTTTACATATTGAAAAATTATTTTTCTATGCTTTTTAGGGACTCAATCACTTGCGTATTCACTTCACTATAAACAACGTACGTATCATCAATTAAGATAATAAGTACACGTAACTAGATTATCAGTCCTATATTTTACAATAACTTTATTTATTCAGACATAAAATGCTCTTTTCATATACATATGGCTATATTCTTATCGAACAAATTAAGTTATTACTAGATTAATGTAAATTAATATTCCTATTTTAAGTATTTCTTTAATTTAATAATGAATTAACATCTATAAATTGATTTGGTAAATGAATCTTCTGTGAGGCTATTTGGTGACGGTAGCCTAGTAGCTCTGTTCGCGAGTTCATGGCAGGCGTTGCCGAGTTTTGGGTTCGAATCCTAGAGCCACTGAAAACCAGCCGTAAAGAAGTGTTAATGGAAGTCAAATTTTTCGAGGCTAAAGATCATGTTGGCGTGGTGTATAAGTTTGGAAAGTGGACCTTATGTGTAACTCTCGTCACTTTAACTAGGTTTCTAGGTTCATTGCCAATATCCCTCTTGTTTATTCAGATTACAACTTAAACAAGAAATAAATTTTGTGATTGTAAAGTAAAGTTAAATGTGCATATTATCCATGCTGATGGAATAATTCTTAAAGCCCTATAGGTTATTTCAGAAAAAAATAAAGCCATTAAAGTCAAAAATTTAAATTAACAGACATTTTACTGCCGTAAAATTGATGTACATATTGTTAAACGTTCAAAAATTTTAAAACAAAGTGAGATTCATTTTACAGTTACAACTTTCTTCTGCAGAATCACTATCTTATAATATTTCCTAACACTGTGTGCATGTGTGTGTAGAGCATAACTCTTTATCAATTCTCATTTGTAGTAATAATTCTTTTCAGAATTTTTTTTGTAATTAAAGACACTATGATCATTCCATTGATGTTTCGCATACGTTCATTACACATCTAGGACGTACTGGACAAGTACCGTCATCTACAAGCCAAATTTAGGACATGTTAGCTAATGTTCTGATATAAAAAAAATTTGCTTTGGAAATCGATCATTTATCGAACAGGTTAGACTCTTTATTTTTTTTCGTTTACTTGAACATCATCATCTATACTTTAGCAGGAAGATATTTATTTCTGTGTCAGAGAAGTTGTGTCATTACTTAAGTGTAATCTAGAATGACTTGTGAATGAAGTTTACTAAATATGTACTATTGAATTCTAAAAATACAGATTTTGTGTCATTGCTATCTAACTACCAACTACAACTAAGAAATACAATAAAGAGAGAAAGTAACATCTGTTTCACATAAAAAATTCAATTAAATTATTATACTGGTTGATTAAATTTCAATCTTAATCACATGATTTAAAGTTTGAAAAGCCTGCTAGAAATATTTTACGCATATGTTTGTAAAATTGTATATATTTGCCAAAAATGAAGAATTGTGGTTAGCATTTTTAGTTGCAATATTTTTGTTTATTTTCTGGCATTTTATTCTTTTTGGAAAATAGAGTACTTATTCAACTAATATAGACCAATTTTCAAGCCCTATCTCAGTCCTTCTATCTATTACAAATAAAATATTATTTTAAATTAAGTTATCAAAGGTTTTGTTCATTAGTATGATACGGAAGAAAATATTCCTTTCTAAAAAATAAGATTTCTCTCGAAAATAATGTACAATAAATACTGCATGATAAATGGAATTAAATTCTTTTTTCAATTTAAAAACGTAATTCTTTTAAATGTTGTATCTTATATAATTTTATTTACTTAATTATTATTTTACTTATAATTGGTTGCAACAGATAAGAAAAACCTCATTTTCTTTTAGCAAAATTCTAAATCTTAAGCACTGATGCAGCTTCCTTTTGGCATGTTTTTATTCATGTTTTGAGTTTAAAGATACAAATTTAGAAAGAACGATCCTAATAATAAGGCCCCGTAAAAATAGATCATCTAACTTTTGGACAAACTTTCAAACTGTAATTGTACCATTTAAAAATGTCTTTTCTAGTCTCTTCAAGATTGCTGTCCCAGTAGTTGGTTAACATTGATCCCGAGCTCTTGGCCACTGCTCTTGCTGTCAAGAATCAGTTGCTCTGCTAAGGACCCACCGTTTAGTAGGGCTAAATCTGTAGAGGGTCCAAACTATCCCGTTAGTGTGTTTTGGAGATGAGAAGTGATTCTCGCGTCAATTGCCCGTCTTTCAAAGGTACGGAGTCCAATAGCCCTCATATTGTTGCAAGGTAATCAATCAATCAAGATTTCTACGTTAAATACTCTTCTGTTTTGAGTAAGAAATGGGTCGAAGCTTTTTTATTATCAACACTTAAAACTGTCTCTACTGCAATTTACTGAAACACAAAGTAGGAACGAAATAAAAGGTATTATCTTCTAAAAGGAATTGTGAGGTTGCACTCTGATTAGCTTCAAATCATTTAAAATATTTAATTATAATTTTTTTAGTATCGGATTCTCGTTTTATTAATATTAATACCATATATAAACAACTTTATATGAAAAACGGTGTTGCAAAAAAACTTCGTAATTAAATATAATTGAATATTGAGTTTTTAAAAAGTCAAATAAAAATAATAAAACCGCTATGCATTAGTTTTATAAAATGGGCGATCACTTTAAAAAATTCTTCCCAGACGAAATCGTCTTCTTTTTTTCTTTACCTCGAAATGATCTCTAAATTGGATTAAATTGTTCCTACTTTATTTTGACATAGTTAGACTTTATGTAAATAACATAATCTGTTTAAATGCTAAAGAAATAAATGGAATAGTTTTCTCGAAAATTTCATTCTCTCTCTTCGAGAGCAAAACACTCAAAGATTTTTCATCCCTGTTTTCAAGATACGCAATTAACATAACCTAATTATTTTCGTCAAGTCTTCAGTTTTGAAGGAATTTTATTTTTTTAACTAAAACTGTCGATGACCTGTACTCTTAATTACATAAAATTGGAACCTCATTTTATTTTAATAAGATCGTAGTGAAGTGAATTTTTTAACATTCCTATGAAGCTAAAATGAAGGTCAAAAATTATTTTCTTCGATTATTTTTCTTTCTCCCTGGGGTTCGGCAGGAACAGTTTGCTTTCAAAGAAAGAAAGCAAAAATGCTTTCCTAATTATGTCACCCATTTCATAAAAGCTAAAAACTCGTTTTATAGTTAGGCGGCCTGCACATTTTATGAAATCCTAACTCGCCACACTTTCTGCACTCTAAGCTAATTATCCTTTACTTTGAAATGAAAGAAGATACAAACTGATTAAACACAGCTTCCCCTTTTTTCTTTTAATTGAGATCTCCACATTTACTTAAGGATTAGTTTTGAGAAAGCTCAGGCTAATGGGATTTTTGAACTTTTCTTTCCTACTTAACAATTTAACTGAGATTTTTCTAATTAACGACTCGGTATAAAAATGAAAAAAGTACTACTTTGGTTCAGGTTTGTCACTCACAAATTCGTAACTTAGCTTGACTTTAAACTTACATTTCTTATGTGCAAAGGCTTTTCTATTTAATCTTTCTAGAAAACTTGAGAATTTTTCTCAACATTTGTTATTAGTAGAGAAAAAACTTATCTCAATTTTTTGACAGCTTTAAAAGGGTTTTAAAGTACTTTGAATTTGTATTTGAAAAAAAAATCTAGCATTAAATATTTTACCGCAATTTGTGTACTTGATAGAAATTCAAATCTTTACTTAAAAATTTAAAAAAGTACTAAGCATTTCAAAATTTCTATTTTTGTAAGCAGAAAAATACTGAGCTTTATGTCTCTTGATGGATAACGTTTAAATATTCTTACTTTAAAGAAGATAGCTCCAATTACGATTCTGAATCCAAAAAAGAAAATCAACATCTAGCTTTTTTAATTGATTTTATCTGTTTTGAAAGTAAGAGGTAAAGTTTAAATAATGAATGGCTATTGTATAATTTATGATGGATTGAGTGCTAACAATCAAAGAAAGTAAACTTCTTTGAAGAAACTTGTGAAAAAAATAAAATTAACGGGAGTTTCTTGCAGCTGCCTGATATTCCTGAAAGTTTGTGTGGTTCTAAGTATTTGTTTTGTTTATCGGTAATGAGTAATATGTACTTCTTAGCATTGGATGCAGCTTAAAAATGCATTAATCCAATATTCATCACCGTTTTAATCAATTTCACAATATTTTCTTTAATAGCCTTAGTCGTTAACTCTTATTTCTTTTAAAGGAGACATGTAGGTTCAATATTAATTGATTCTGAAATACTTGAGTATTATCAACACATATATTGTACAGACGATCCGCTTTTGAAAAATATAACTTTCTGTGTTATAATTTTTTTTTCATGAAGCTTTTTGGTTTTCAATATTTGAAATAATGTTTTTGAAAAAAATCTGCTCGAATATAAGAATGTAAAATAATAATAAATTGTTATGTGCAGGGTTTTGGAAGTTAAATTTTAAAACATGTTTTTTTAAAAAAAAAAAATATTGCGATTTTATCTGGTTTAGTTTATTGAGCAAATGTAAGAAGTCAGTTTGTGACGAATCTATACGGAACTTTATCATTAACCTTCTGAACCGACCTTTTTAGGGAAATTTAATTCCCTACCTATTTCCAATCAACTCCAAAAAGCGAACAGGATTCCTTATTATGCAGATTAGATTCAGTATTTAAGTCAAACGAAATAGTAAAGTTAGAGCAGTAGGAGATAGACATTGAAACATAGAGTTATAGTGATTTTGAATTGAAATATTGTTGTTGAAGATAAATTATCCTTATGAAGAATTGAGATTCCTAGAGGTAAATATCATTTTGAAGTTAAAGTCTCATTCAAGCTTTAAGAGTCGGATTAAAGTTAAATGTTCAATAAAAACATTATTAAATATAATTCTGGGATCTCTTATCGTGGTAATTTCTGCGTGATCGTTATTTAATAAATTAATTAATTAGATCATTAATTAATTGAGTTAATTTAAAAGATATTATCTTTAAAACCTCGTAATATTAGTAGTCGAATTTGTTAATAAGTCTTTGATTTTATTTGGGAAATATATCCAAATAAAGAAAGTTATTTATAAAAATGGCTACTGGTTCTTTCATGTCTCATAATTATTCTAGTTCTCAAAGTGAGGTCCCCAGGGACCATTACAAGTTCTGTTCGACGAATTCTAAGAACAAATGATATTAAAACTCATAGCAATACATAGCAATTAAAATAAGCAAAATGTAGAAATTAGAATAATTGTGAGACAAAGGATAAAAAACTGTGTAAAATGTTCAATTGATTGAGTTTTCGTTATGTTCTTACGTTGAAAACAGATGTAAAGGATTTAACGCGCGTGGATGATCGCTGTTCAGAGGGGAAGTTGAAAGGGAAAGCCTTAGGCAAGGAACATAACTTTTTAAGTAGGTCTTCCTGATGTCCTGTAAGAGAGTTCTACAAAAACCTACATTTCACAGCACAATAAATGATCTTTATTATTACATCCAAACAATGTGCCAACACATTATTTTAATCTCTCTAGCCAATTGAGGCTTAATAATCTCTCTAGCCAATGTAAAATGATCAGCATAATATGCGATCTTAAAGCGACAAAAAGCTCGTCAGCAATTAAATAGCATTAAAAATAGCTTGATATCAGCTTATTTGTTATTGTAGCGTTTCTCAAACCGTGGGGTGGGCTTCCGCTGGGGGGCATAATAACCCCCATGTGGACTGATATTGAAAATAAAAAGATTAGTTTAAAAAAAGTATTAGTTTACTGGAAAGGAATCAAAACAAAACACTTTCTGAGATAATATGAAATATACATTTACAATGATATAATATGCTTATAAATGTATCAATACTGCTCAATGTATTTGATAACTAATTTATCAAATACATATCATACTTGTCATATTCAAAATTTAATACTTATGTTGATAATTTGTACGGAAATAGTATTGTAGCTTTAGCGTCAAAGTACATTATTGAATTAAATATATTGTTATTGTATGGAAGGGGACGCGAGGGAAATTATAATTGAAAATTGGGTCGCATATGTTGAAACTTTGAGAAGCACCCTGTGTATAAATGATATTAATTCTATAAACACTCAATACAAAAAGATCCCTTTTTTCTGCTCGATGTTTTCCTTGATATTGATAGCAAACCCATTCCATCTTTTCACCCTCTTCCTTCCATATATAATCCTTACCAGTAATGGATCGGAATATCTATTCAGAAATCCCCATAACAATCGGCCACGAGAACAATCCTTCGTGTCTATCAGAAAAGTCCAATTGTTTCTGTGCATGCCTTTTTCCCTTTCCATCGCACTAATCCCATTCAATCTCCTCGGTGACGATTTGATTACACTGCTGACGATTAAGAGTCCAACACAAGGAGTTGATAGGGAAAGAAAAACTCCTCCCTAGATCTCGCCTAGACAGGAATAGGAGTAGGCTAAAAAGAACAAATGCACCAATTATCTCGCTGTAAGATTGAGGTGTATTGACTGATGATGATTGAACACAGTAGGAATTTTTGACGGAATAATTGACAGGCAATGGCCGTAATAATATACTTGTTATGATTAAAAGAATACAGATTATAGGGTATGTAATAATTGTGAAGAATGAAGTACAGGTTTTTGTATAAGCAGTTGGAATGATTTTGATTTCGTAATGATAAGAGCTTCTATGACTGGATTTTTCCTAAGCATTTATTGAATATGTTTTGTTCACATGTATATATTTGTAACTATTATGAATAAATTAAAGGGAAAGAAGGATTTTCTTTTAAGGTTGTCTTTTAGCTATGATACTAGTTAATATTGCTTAGGATATATTATCTAAATACTGGCATTAACTTCTATTAGACTCAGTTTAAAGATGCAGTCATTGCTTTTTACAATCTACTAATGGGGATTTTAAATAAAATTAAGAAAAAGTAAGATAAACTTCCCCAATTCACATTTAATAAAAGCAATGAATATTAAGAGAAGCACTATATTGCTTCAAAATATTAAAATGATTAGCCCAAACTATGCAATATTGATCAAAATAATCGTCATGGACACTAACTTGATCCTTCATTTTGATTCTGATTTTTCATATACATTTTTAATCCAGTCTGCGATGCATAGTATTTTTATTTTGAGTAACATAGGATCAGTTATGAAAGTAAATATTATTTAACAAGATGAGACTACCTACGATACAAATATTTAATAAATGGTATTTAACCGTCCTTTAGGAAATGAACAGTAGAAATATCTTTTTAATTCTTATAATTAATGCGTAATTAAAATGAATTAATTGAATTTATTTAACATAGAATTTTTTTCCTAAAATGTTTATTTAGGTTTGACATATTCCTCTTTTTCTGAATATTGATATTTTAATAATTACGATTCACAAATATTCGTGCATTGTGTTACATCGCATAAAAAAGCAAATATATATATATATATATATATCTTTAAAATATAATTTGAGATAGTATCCATTTCAAATTGAATGTATTTTATACAAAGAACCGTATGGAAAGGAAAGAAACAATTTTAGAGATTGCATTAGATAAATTAACGCAACCATTTTAATTAAATTCTATTGATAATGCAAATGTTTTTCCTAAAGATCAAATGATTGTTCTAGTGAGCTGATTTTACGGAGTAAGTTTTTCTCTAAAAAAGGCCTTACTTTGAATTGTTGGTTCTTTCAATTGATATCAATGCTTTAGAATGAAGATAATAAGAGAAATATGAGTCTTACATTTATTTAATTATACTGCTCATTGTGTGTTAAAAGGATGATTGGCGGTCTCTCCAGTAAAAATAATTTTCAGACATTTTTAATTACGACTTTTTTTTTCCAAATTCTGAGGTATATTTTTTTCTTAACGTTCGTTATATTATTGCTATAGACATAATACATTACAATTATTTTACTTGCCAGGAATGAATTGATCTGGATAAAAAAATGCATTGACACTAATAAGTATTTTAATAATTGGAATAAAACTGACTAAATTAGTTTCTATGTACCATATTTATGGAAGTCTAAGTCAAGGTTTTTTTCACGATGCTTTTGAAAATTGGGTTCGACTTAAAATCTAGGGTTGGAAAATTCTTTGGATGGGGAAGCTGGACATGATACTCGTGGTTAAAGTCTTTAAATACATACAGGTTCATGTATATATTTCAAAGTTTTTAATACTGGGAAAATAAATTAATTATTCATTTTTCATTAATTCTAATTTTATTTTTTTTAAATTTTGATGAACCTTTCGATGATTTTCTTTACATTTTTAAGTTACCTATCCGGTATAACGGTTAGTAATGCTGGCTGATGTGCCGGAGGGCGTGGGTTCGAATCCCGGAGAAGGCATGGGTGTTTGTCAATGTGTAGTGCCTTCGCGGCATGGGGCATTTTAAATATTCTTCAAGTCGCAATTCCTATCGTGAGGTTGGTGGAAGGGGGAAGGGCATGAGAGATGGGAGCCCCTATCCACCCTAGGTTGTTCTTTAAAATTGGGGTGGAACCGAGCCATTTGCATAGTGCTCAAAGTTACAGCTAACGACATACGTACAACAAACCCCTTACTACGATGAATTTCGTTGGTCTTGATCTGATGTTACTGTCGATTGGATGGGGCAACTTTCAACAACAATACTACTTTTTTATTTTTTCTCAAAACATTGTTCAGAATTCGGGGTGCGACTTAGAATCGACGTTGGCTCAGATTTGAATGAATACGGTAGTAAAAAAACAACACTTTCTAAACTCGAAATATTTTAGTGCAATTATTAAATTTCTCTTTAAAATTTATAATAACTAATTTAAATTCGAAAAAAAAATTATGTTAAACTGAGAAAAGATCAAGCTTCACCTAATCCTACTCTTTCATGTGGTCAGCAATCCAATATTTTTTAAGCAAACTATTTTAATTTCTTGTTTTTTCCTTAAATGATCTGAGTCACTGTTAACTAGTTTAGTATAACTGCATCTTCTCCACTTCTGTTAGAGACAAAAACATAGAGAGATAAAAAAAGAGAGAAAAAGGGAAAAATCTCCCATTGTTTTTAGTGAGTGTTTCGAGCTGAGCGCATATCGAAGAGAATTTATTAAGCCTTGAATTAGTTAACTCTTTCCCTTTTTCGGAGATGTGTCGGAACACTTTGAGAGGTAATTAGGGAGATGATACTAAAGCAGAGAAGAGATCGCGTAACCGAATAGCACGAAACGACAAAAACCCAATATTTCTTTCTTGTTTGGAAGAGCAAAACGACGCAGCTATTTTTATCCGCCAAATAAATGCACTGAACCGGAAGGCATCGGCTCACATTACACGACCTGAGACGCTATTCCATGCCAGGGGGGATGGGGGGTTGCTTAACCCATTATCGGTAGGCGCATCGTTTTCAAGTGAGCATAATCGAGTAATTGTTGCCCGATGGGGGAAATGTAATTTGCATGTTCAGAAAAGAAATCTTCATCAAATTTTGATCGGCGAGAAATATCTTTCCACGCCAAAATGGTTTCATTTTAGTTTTCTCCTTCACTCTTCATTTTAAACAAACATTTTTCTGCGAAGGAAAAAAAAGTGAGTAAATAAATAAATATTATGAAATAAACAAAGCGGATAAATGAATAAAGTCGTGAGATGGAGGTACAAAAACCAGAGAACTCCACCTTCACTTCTTCACAATTGGAGGAGACGAAAATACTGTGCCTTTGTAAATAATGAAAAAGTACTCCACATCCACTGTTGGAGTTTTTTTGTCCGTCTCTTTTTGCTTTCATTTCCGTTGTTGTGGGATTTTTTTTCTCCCGCTCTCTCACTGTCTTCCGTCCTCACAAGCCGTGTTGCTGATGTTGGAAAAGGGGAATTAAAAAAAGGGGGAGGGATACTAAAATGCAGCCGCAAAAAATCCCCTGGGGGGTCAAAGCGAAATTTTTAAGTAATGCTGCTTGGCTTCTTGTCATATTCAGTCATTTTTCTATCCTTCCCCTTTGTTTCTGTTTGCTTTTCACCTTCCTCTCCAGATTCTTATAATCCGAATTTTTTTTCATTCTCTCTCTTACTCTACCTTCGTTCTTTCCTCTGCCGTTTACACAATCACTCTTTTTTATTAAGAATTCGAAAGAGAGGAACTTCAAAAAAAGTTTAAAAAGAAATTTAACATCCTACTTTTTCGCAGTTTTCTACCCTTTCTCGTCATTACAAATACAGTTTGCAAGTAAAAAATAAATATGCTCTTCACATGTTTTTCTCTTCTTTTTAATATAAACAACGACGTTTAAAAACGAAAGTACTTTGTAACAAAAGAAAGGTAATTGTAAGTGTTACAGTAAGTGATTGTCTTAAGTTGTGTGTTATTTATTTTAACTGATTTATTCAATTCACCAAAAATAAGTAATGGTTTAAATACAAATCCCTTTGAGAAAGGGATGACATTTGGAGGGAGGTTTTAAAAGTAGTTAATTTGTCTGGAACACAATATACTCAACGGTGTATATTAATAACAATACAAATTAATTTTCAAATGTATTTCTTATGTTAAGAATGGTTAATGAATTAATTGAGATTAATTTTTTTATGTTGGTTACGCTTGATTTTATTTGAACGTTATGATTTCAAATTTTTCTATAGCAAAAAAGTTTTATTTACTTTTTAATGAAATTATCATGCATCATTAAGTAATCTTCTACTAATATCAATTTTATTTCTTTCGTAGTTATGTTAGCTGTGTGGTTATGGTCACAACCTCGCGGATGGTAATGTCTCTACAAATTCATAAATTCAAATTATGGTGTATGCTATGGTGGTGCTACGGAGCAGGGGGATCGAAGTTAAGGTTATCGAAGTTATCGATTAAGATCGAAGGCATCCAGTTGGTACAGTGTAGAATGTGCCTCCTCATTTGACCATGGTACAAAATTATATCTTACATAGCTTTACCAGAGCTTCGAAATGAGACGTTATTCTATATAAATAAAAATGAATGTTTGTGTGTGTCTCTTATGCTTTACTAAACCGTTCTTGCGATTATGATGAAACTTCAGGAACTGGTTGGACGCATCCCCGCGAAAGTTTTTGTGTTAGTAAAACTAAAATTCTATAGATGCCCAAGTGGCATTAAAGGGGATTAAGGGGTGTTATAGTTAATTAGACTACAGTCTTGAAATTTAACAAGCATATTTCTTTCATTGAAAAGAGATCCGCTACAAAATTAATGCCTAAAGGGCGTTGCAGGGGTTAAGGAGCGTTAAAGATAAAAATTCTCATTTGTGAAACATTAGAGTTACAAATTTGAAATTTAATAGGTCAATTTCTTTTGAGGAATAGAGTTCCTCTAAGAACGGGTTTTGCGAAAATAGAGCCCCAAAGGATGTTGTAAGGGCTTAAGGGGCCTTATAGATAATTATATTACCGTTATTTTTACTATTAGATCTACAGACTTGAAATTTAGCAGGCATATTCCTTTCGTAAAGAAGTGGTCCGCTACCAAAAATGTTTTTCGAAAATAGACAACCAAGGGAGGTTCCGAGTGGGGTGTTAGAAATAAGTATTCCCGTTTTTGAACTATTAGACCTTCAGACTAGAAATTGGTAGGCATGTTCCTCTCATGGAGTAGAGATCCACTAAGAAAACTCTGTGCCAAAATCGCCCCCGAAAGTGTTTGCAAAGGGTTAAGTGCCTTTACAGATAAATATTCACGTTTTTTAACTATTCGACCTGCATATTTGAAATGCGGCTGTTATATTCATTTCTAGGAGTAGAAAACCGCTACGAAAGAGGCTTTTGTGAAAATTGAACCCCAAGGGGGTTGCGAGGGATAAAAGTGGTGTTATAGATGAAAGAGAACTCCGTTTTTTCGAGTTTTTACAACAAGACATGAAATTTAGCTGGCATGTTTTTTTCATGGAGTAGAGATCCTCTAACAGTGGGTTTTGCAAAAATCAGCATCCAAGAAGGGTTGCAAGGACATTTTATATTAAAAAAATTCCCTTTTATGAATAACTAAACTTATAAACTTGAAATTTAGAAAACATAACTTTTGCTGATCAGAGATCTGAGGAGAAAGAGTTTTCAAAAGTCAACCCACATGGGTGTTACGGGGGCGTTATAGATAAAAACAAATCCCTTTTTTCAACTATTAGACCTACAGATTTAAAATTTCGCAAATCTGATTTTTTGTTGAGCAGAGATATGCTAAAAAAATCTTTTTTTTTTGTTTCATTTTCAATTCACTTAAATTTAACGTATGAAAAAATTTCTTTTCCCTTCAATCTCTATTACTTTATTTTTCAATTCACCCGTGCGAAGAATGGGTATACCAGCTAGTAAAAAATAAATTTAAATTCACTTTTTTAACTAGTTCTTTTCCCACTCGTCTACATAAAAAAAGAAATTGAGACTTTTTCTTAAGCAAATGTTCTTTGTTTTATTTGTTCTATACTTTTTATGGTATTTATTTTTTTAAGTATTTAATTCCAAAATAACACATTAAACTTATTTTTTGTCAAAATTTAATAAAAAAATGAAAATTTAACTAATCACTTTCATAAGCAAAACTGCCAGGATTCAAAATAATCCAAATGAATTTATATATTTCTACAGTTTTTCAGTCCTTTGAAAAATTTCTGATAGTGAAAGTTTTTCAAATTTTAAGTTATCACTTTTAATTTTCTAGTCCAACAGTATAACAATTTCTAAAATGTGGATGTAATTAAGCATCATTATGCTCAATAATATTATTGTAGTCAATAAATTTCATTAGCTATAATGATTTAAAACATATTCATTATATTTAATCGTATACTCGGTTTTAAGTGATTTTTTTCAAATTTACTAGCAAAGAATGTAGAATTCTCAATTATTAACACACGCTTCGATTTCATTCACATTACATTTTATGTTTTTTGTACGTAAATTTAAAAGTATGCCTTTTAATTTGTTTATTTAATGAAAGTTTTAATTTATAGAAATATGTCATTTGTTTCATATGTAACATTTAAGATGTTTTTCAAATATAATTGAATTAAACTGTAATTTAGTTTTACTACATTAAAATAAATTAACTATATTTGGAACACAATTAATCAAATTTAATACATTTTACCTTCTTAAATGCAAATAGTAAAAAAAATCATAATGTTAGACATCACAAAACAAAATTAACTTGTAATTTAAATTTGTAAAATTTACTTTATACTTATTCAATTTTGTTATACTTTTTAACTGCGTAGTCATTAAAATATTTAAAGATGAAAAATGTATTAATAAAAGAATTACTTGTCAGTTAATTAAAAAAAAGAATTTTTAGGAGTAAATCTCATTTTTTAAGTTCCTTGTTCTAAAACAAGGGGATAGGAGTTGAACCTTTTGAGTCTAAGGGGGTACTGAAAAACACTGTGGAAGAATCCCAAACAGCAGAACCGCGCTTTCTCAGAATGAGTACGAAAAGACCTAAGCAGCACGATAGTACTTGTTTCATTTTATGTCGAAAAATACCAAGCGGCACGATACCACTTTGTTCATTTTACACCGATGAATCCCAATCGGAGATATAGTATTGTTTTACATATTGTAAAATGAACTACTTTCAATAAAAGGAGCTGTGTAATGTATTCGCTCCAGTAAATCTGAGTGCGCGACTCGAACAATTGGTAACGCACCTTTAGTCGACCCTAATGTTCGAATTGTGCTGGGTTTTCTCAACATAAAATATCAACAGCATGATCTCGATGATTGGGACCCAGACGGTTAATGTTCTCTCAAATTAGGTTGTTTTTTAATTATGAAGAAACAAAATAAAAAAATGTTACAAGTAACGTACTATTTTCATTTAGTAGCTGAAAATATGTTCTAAAATAACAGCATGTAACATACTTTTGTCCAAATTCTTTTAGAAAGATGGCTACTTTTGCCACAAATACTTTCAAAGAAAAATTTTAAAAAATCCTTTAATAAAGTATGGTTAAACTGTGTGAAAAGAAATTTAATCGTTATCCACGAATCTTAGTAATTCTAACTGAATTCACAGAACAACTGCAACATTTATTCATAGGCTTAAGACAGCGTTTCTCAAACTGCGGGGCGCGCCCCCTAGGGGAGCTACGAGTGGGGCACAAGCATATCGAAAAGTCTAAAATAAAAGATTTCAAAGCTACCCATTTACTGAAAGGAAGTAAAATAAAATACATTCTCACATAATAAAAAATACACATTTCTATTGATACTTATAAATGTATCAGTACTTGAAAATGTGTTTGATAACTAGCCACTCAATACTAATTTAAATACAAGTTTAATAACTAGTCGTGACTAATATGGGTACACACACAAAATCTCGATCATTTGTACGGTTTATGATAAAAATCGTCAATCCATCTTGATTGTATGAAAATGAAGCACTGACTTAAGGAAACTATTCAAAATTCAATTGAATTCAATTCAATACAAATTATACAAAAGAAACATTTCTTTAGATGTTAGATTGTTCTCAATGGAAGCGAAATAATTTTCAATACTCTAAGACGTAAAGTGGAATTAATAATCCCTCAATTTTCTCATAAAAAACACATGCTGGAAGCATTCATTTTATTTTCTGAGAACTGGTCTTATTCAAATACTAATAAATCAATTTTTATATGCTTTTCATTTTCTTTCCATTCTCTTTACAATTCGAGTAAAAAAAATCTAATAATTTCAACCAGTCTTTTTTCTCAGCTAAATAAATTAGACTGTGGAAATGATTTTATTAATCTTCTTATCAGTAATCAAGCCATAAATTTATTGGAGTTTTATATCTCTAGAATTCTGTTGAGGTAAAATGTTTATTGTGTTTCTATTTTTGAGACCCTATTTACCTTGCTTTTATGATACGCTTCTTAAAAATTGAAAACTTAATGATACTACATTTTTACATATTTTTAACATACTGGTTCTTTTTTATTTCAAAATTACACCAATTCAACTGAATAGGAAATGGGATCTCCCATGAGGAACATAAATAAGAGTGAAACAAATTATGCTCTAATTATTTAATTTCATTTTTTTCGCAGCGTGAAAAAATGCTCTGAAAATGTTTTACATATTTAAAAATTGTATAGGTGTTCAAAATCCTTTTCAGAATTTCTCTTTTGTAGCATTTTTGATTTCCGAATGCTGTGGAATTACTTTTTGGAGAAAGCAGTTCATGCTGAAATTCATCCTATCATATTTGAAACGTACTATTTATTAGATTTTCATACCATGAGTATATATGTCATTAAAAAAACGTTCTTTCATATGTAAGCATAATTGTTTCTAGACTTCTTTTTTTACTCAAGAATTTCATTTATAGTAATTTACAATAAATATGCAATTGATTATTAAGCGCATTAAAAATAAATAAAATATGTTTGTTCCTTTTAAATTATGGCTTCTCAAAAATAAATGACAAATTTTTTGTTTCAATAGATAATGAAAATTGAAGGATATCCAATAAATCATTTTAGAACGAATATATTTACCCGATTAAGGAAATACGTAATAAACTTCGCATTATATATTTCAGAACAATTAATTATATAAATCTTTTTTCAAGAAATTTTTTAAACTTTTTTTTTCTTAATTAGTGTTCTCCACTAATTTTGAAAAAATGTAATTCCTTTGGAAAGTTATTGACGCGTAGAGCAAAAATTCTATTATAACTACCCGTCGAAAATGACCCATTTTCAAAATATGGGTGAAATTACAATTATTTATATTACATAAATAAATTAAGAAACTCTAAAATGAACTATAAGAACTGTTATAACTGCATTCGCTATGTATGCATAAAGAATATGTATATTTAATGTTAAAGCAGCCATTTGAAACATTCGCTGGTAATAATTGCGTTTGTTATAGAAATGTATATCGTACAGGAATTGTTGGTACTCGCCACATTTTAAACATGACTGTTTGCTGCTCATCTTTTCCTTTATTGAAAATCCCACTTGCTGCACTAATCTGAAGGAGGGAATGTCTAATTAAATGATATTGCTCTAATTCTCCCTAGTTGAAAGCATTGAAGACTTCTGAACTAGACCATCTCCATGTCCTCATTTCGTATGGGGGAACCAGGCGAGGAGTTAGTTCCTGCTATTATAGATAGTTTAATAATTATTCTATATGACTAACACCAAAAGATTATTTTTACATACAACTGTTCTGTTGTTTTGTATGTTTGTCTGCCACTTCAAATAATCAAATACACACGCCTGGTGACGTAATTTTTCTATAATATTAAAAAGGGCTTACTTCCAACGGGTTGTTCGGATTAAAATTTTGCTGAATATACCAGATTCTCTTTCCACATTTATCAAAATTTGAGAGAAAAAATCTGAAAGTAGAATTAAGTTTTTGGAATGCATCATTTTAAACTTAGTGGAAATTTAATAAATAGTTACTCATGATATTTTCCAAAATTTTGTAGTTCTTTAATTTTTTTTAAGATAAGGCTTTAAAAATTTACTTATCTAAACAATCTTCAGTTCCACCTAATTCTGTATTGTAACTTTTCTCCATTTTTTGCATAACTAAAAACTTATGACAAAATGAGATCCATCACTAAATTTCCTTCCTAACAATTTTTGGGAAAAACTATATATTATTCCTATGAGTTCTAATTTAAGACCACGCGCATCTTTTTACTGATCTATTCGTATTTCTCTTATTGAGAAAGTTTCTAGGCAACATTTCATAACTAATTTAATACGAAAATGGGACAAAATAATATTTCAGGAACAGGTTAGTGGAAAGGAGTTTTTTTTGTAAAGATAGATCTAGTTTTATGATGATATTGTACAAGAGATTTGGTTTACTCTCTAGGTATGGGTGCAATAATGAGCTACAGCACTTAGAAAATTTGTGAGCTAAATTTAAGTAAGATTATTTTGTCTTTTTCCTGTTCAAAACACTTTTATTCTAAAAAAATGTATAATCTAATATTTCATACTTGTTTTCGAAAAACATAATTTAAATTGTCAATTTTAGCTTTACATGAATATCTCTAACTAAGTCAAAATTTAATTAGAAGAAAGTAGACAGTTTAGTAGTTTTTTCTCTAATAAAAAGTCAGAAAAAGGAAGATGAATTTTAATTTTATACGAATTAAATTTATTTTTCGATTTCAATTAATAATGGAAGCAAAACCTTAAAAGTATTCAGTATATCATTCTTTAATATTTCTTAATCATCAGTCTTTAATATTTCTTAAATTTAAGGTGTATACAGGGTTGTAAATAGTTAAGAAAAATAATAGTAAGCACAAATTTGAAAGTTCGATTATTAAACGATTGCAAAAATATTTGCTTTTTATTGTTTTCTAAAAAAATAAAATCTTGTTAATGAAAAGAAAGATACCTCTAATATATATATATATATATTGTCACTTGGCGCTTACCTATTCTGAAGTTAAAAAGGTAATTGTTCTTTCTCTGATTCTGAGAAACTAATTGACTGATATGCAATTTCCTTATTAAAAATAGGTCTATACGTAAAGACTATATTTTTCAAATGTTAATGTATCCCCAACCATGTCTCAAACATAAATATTCAGAACTTTCGAAAATATAAAAAATCTTTGCATTCTCAGGATATCGTTTATAGAGGCACTTTATCGATATACTTTTATCTAAATGTTAGATTACAATTTGAGATAGATATTTGATTAATTTCTTCTAAAATACGATTTCGGCTTTTCAAACGCAGTTAAAGTTTTTACGTATGATTATTTGATAATAGGAATACTTATTCGATATAACTACATTTTAAATAGTTGAAAATAAACGTTATAAGTGGTAGAGAATAAACATATTTCTGTATAGCACTCAATAAAACTAAATAGAAAGTATTTCATTTATCAAGTGACTTAAATTTAAATTATTTGAAAATACAAGAATATATATACAAGGATTTCATTAATTCAAAATGCTTCCATTGAAAGGGGGGCAAAGGGAAAAAAAAACATTTGGATGAATGTAAAATTCCTCCTTGCATATTTTGCTGATTTTTAAAAAAAAAGGTGCATACATGTAATAATATATATATATATATAATATATATATGTATATATATATAATATATATATATAATATATATATATATAATATATATATGTATATATATATATATATATATATATATATATATATATACATATGGATAATAATATGGTTAATAATATATTTTTAATATACATATGGATGTACCATCGGTTGATTTCGACATATATATTGTTACTGAATATATACAGGGTTTAAGAGAAATTCGTTTCGATGGATAAAGTCTTATTCTTATGGTGTGATTTATTTGCTGATTTTGAAGAACTGTACATTTTGGAAAAATCTATAACATTCAGAATCACTAAACTAATATTATCATTTCAGATATATGTCTTAAGTCTCTGGCCTTTTGCTTAATTAATAGGACTTACCTTATCTTTTAGCCACCATTCTGTATTTCCTAGAGTATCTCGAAATTCAAGTAGCAAACAATCTGTCAGATTTTATGCGTAGTGCCAAAATTTGGAGATTTATAGTATTACGGAAATTCTTAAAGTTGTAACTGATCTTAGACAAAGTACATATTTGAGTTGACACTTTGCGATTTCCCTTGCAAAGGTGAATTGCACTCTAAAAGGCAAGTAATTTCCTTCGAGAATTCTACTGTCATATTTGTTCATTTCTCATGACAGTGTATGAGCTTACCAACTGGAACTGACTTTTGAAGATCTATGAGCCGCGAAACCTCAAGGAGTAACTTCCGTTTTCTAACCTCTTGAGAATTTTGAATCTTTTGAAGCAGATGTTTCTTTGTTCCTGTGTGTTCCACTTGAACAAACATATTATGTAACACTTGGAACTCGGATAACTTTGCTTAAAAGCGGATAATGTCAAACAACTATGTTTTAATGCGGATACATATATATAGTTTTTCTTTGGATGAGAAAAAGATATAACTTTGTTTTACTTGAATATGAAGTAGTGTCTGTAGAATTTTTTTTCTGATGAAATTGAAAATGGTAAAGTAAAAATATTGTATTTAGCACATTATTGTACTCTAAATGGTCGTATTCTGTATTTGGCGGACAATATTTTTTTAATAAAAATGAATCGTAATTTATACCTTTTTAATTTATTTCACTTTAAGTTATTTTTGAATACTCTGAAATAAACATGTTTTAGAAGTAGAGGCATAGTTCATATTGAATTCATATTTTGACAAGAATAGATAAAAATTAAAAACTTTTTTTTACAAAATTTTAAATTGTTAGGAAAATAATGTAGGTTATTAAGCAGAGAAATAACTCACTAGTGTATAGGCAGAGCATGATGAATTGATAAAAAATCTCTTGGAAACTTTTCTTAAAAATGATTTTTTTAAATAATTCATTTAAAGTTTAAAATAATTTTACGTTTATAATTGTAGTATTGAAAATCTAGAAATTTAGACAAAATAACATAAATACCTCGTGCTTTTGTAGTGGTTGTAATATGAGAAAAACATTTGACCTATAAAAATACATTTGTTTGAAGTCTTTATACCTTAGTTTTTGTTCTGGCGAATAAAGATAGAAAAAGGCAAAGTATCTCATTTGTCACTCTATGGAAACTGAATTTCTGTGAATTATTTATTTATTTTTTTAAATTGAAACTTCCTCGAAAAAGCAGTAGTAGTTGCATCAACATTTCTACAGGAAAGTAGTTATAAATCAATCACCCTAAGAGAAAAGGAAAAAAGAAAGCTGGATAGGTATTTCTCAGGCTGGCATCTTTGAGACCAGGCTTATAGCAATCTTTATTGCATTCTAAAGGACTTAAAGTGGAAGGGACCAAGAAATAACAAAAATAAATAGAAAATAAAAGAAAGGAGGTTGCACATTTATAGTCGCAAGACTGAAATGTACAGAAAAAAAAGATCAATAGAGTGACATTGATCGAAATGAAATCGATGAAAAACTCCTGACATATAAATAGCCTGTTTCAATATTCGCGTTTGTTCGAAATGTTTTGAAAAATAAAAAAAAATGGAGACTATGCTGCATTCCGATTCAGTTTTTCATTCCTTCGGCAAAACACTTGAAAACAGATGTTGTTCAAGAATCCTTCTGTACAGAAGCCTGTTGGAAGATATTATCGCGCATTTAGAGGTTCCATCTGGAGAAGAAAGTTTGTGTGCAAAATTGGAGTAAAGCATATGGTATCAACATTTCATCTTAACACAAAAGTTGCAATTTTTATTGCATCGATATTACATTTCCTTCCCAAAACTGAACATGTTATTTTTTTCGATTTTGTTTCCTTTGGCTAGTTTTACATTCGTATTACGTTCAGCATTGCAATAGGCTCGTTAAACAAAAAGAGGATATGAAAATATGTATCTAGAATAAATGTACAAAGTGGAAGTTATCATCTCGCATACATCTTTTAACGGAATTACTATTTAAATTTTTAAAAAGATAAACTTAGAGAGAGAGACCGAGAGAGTTTAGTTGTAAAAACCTAAGTTAAAATACAATTATTTAAAAAAATGTTCGCCACAAAATAAAATAAAATGTATATATTCCATTCTCTAGTGTCACCCAAAGGATATTAAATAAAATAATACCTTCGTGAGAGATGCAAAATAATAATTAGATAATGTATAGTATGTTATGCTATTGAATGGAATAGCAAGATGTAGTAAAGATTATCAAAACCGTTTTAAACTCATTCAGTTAAAAACCCATATTAAAGAAAGGATATTTTTACGAAGCTTAAACTAAATACATTCGTGTACAAATAAGAATAATTTGCTAATTATGTCTATTTAGAAAAAAAAATTGAACCCAAGATGCTAGTTAAGCCCTTGACGAAAGATAGATGAGTGTCTGCGGAAGTGTGATGGGAAACAAGTGCACTAAATGTCGTCGGCGATTTAAATGCTCGAATATTTCGCACGGTATTTGCAGTGTGCTTCTGCAAGAGTTGTGTGCTTAAATCTTATCCGGTAAAATAAGTTGCCACGAACGTATGAATGAGTTTGAGGATGGTTGGTAGACTTAAAGTAATAAGCGCAGGTGGTTACAAATCCCCCTGTCATCTGCAATTTTTGGATGGTTTTGTAACACTAGGACCCTATCGAGAAGATTTGAACTATGGGGACTAAGATCCACAATAGAAGTATTGAGGATCTTTAGGCAATTTTAGATTTTAGGAAGGCGACATAGGATTGTCATCCTGAAGAGTTTGCGTCCCTCTCACTGCAGTAGTTTATAGATTTGCCAAAAAAGTATATCATTAAATATAGTGCTTGTTTAACTCATTTGGGAAGCAGGTGCAGTTTGAAATAATTAATGCTGTGCCTTTTTAAGAAAGAATTAATAATTATTTTCGGAAATCCTAAAGTAAATTGTATATTTAGTGCAAAAAACATGTAAGCATATTACGCAATTTGCTTTTTATGAGTGCAGAAATGAATTATTCTTTACCTAAAATAGTGTCATTAGTAATAGAAAAAAAATACACTTTTACATGTATAAATATTTTATCAGTATTTCTGCTAAATTTAAACTAAGGAGAAAATGTAAAAGAAGAATATTCTGGATTTTAATACAGATCATGAAAAATATAGATCAAGCGTTGTGTTTTTCCCCTGAATGATTACAAATAAAATTTATTTATGATATTACTAAAAGGAGAAATTTATGATTAAAATCTACTGAATGATTAACTTATAATGTAGTTTTTTTATGGACTGTACTAAACAGAAAAATTATTCAATTCAACATATTTTTATATTATTTTGCGAATTTTTATGCGATATATATTCAAAAATGTCCACCAAATGCAAATAATGAATAAAAGACGACATTTTTTTTGTAAATTTTGCTTATCCATGCAGAGCTTCATTTTCAGAATAAATTGGACAGCCATTTTCTTGAAATCAATACTAATTTTGATGGAATTCCAGAACGAGTTCACTTTTTTATGCCTGGTTACTGTAGCGGCTAAACCTCGTCCCAAAAACTGATCACCGACTACATTGCATCGCAAAAAATGTCAAATTTGAATGAATGAGGGGTAGTATCTTCATGTGATTGAAAATCAGTTCTTCACAAGGAAATCCGCATTCTTGATTAAGAAGAATAGTTCTTATATGCACATTTTGGATAATCTTGGTGTGTATATCTAACATTTGTTGAAATAAAATAAAAAAAAATGTTCCTGTGTGTAAATTAATTTTTTCTTGTTTGGAAAACCAATTTCCAGAGACAACGTGATGCTTTAATTTACATATTTTCTATGTGATACTCTTACTAATGCAGTCCCTATGTACCCCATAAAAATGTTTTAATGCATTGCAAATATTTTATAACTGTTCAGAATATTTTTTATAAATTTTCTTTTATGTAATTATATCCTCCGCACGAAAACAAGTTTGCTGTTGTTGTTTCTTATGCCACTGAATCTCAACTGTGTCTCAAATCCAGACTCAGGAAAATCATCAAGGCAAGGGGCTAGATGTAGGCCTCTCACTGGGCGTACCCTTGAGCACCATCCAGGGGACTCAAAACAAGTTGGAATGCTCTTAAGTAGTTATAAACGTATATTTACGATATGCTTCATTTCAAAAACTGCATCATGTAACAAAAAGTAACTGGCTATTTAAGTGTTGCATGCTAAGCAACTTCGAAAATTTGCTTCTATAGGACAATTTAGAGAGTTTTACCTATAATGATTATCTAAACATCTTAATATTCGAGCTCCATACATTTCTATATAAACTAAATTATTTATCAATAAATTCATAATTCATAAAACCGAAACAGCTTATTTGCTAATACTAATTTTTGTAAAAAAATATTAGAAATTCGGATAACTTTAAAAAAATACATGTCATATGAACACATTTATTCCATACAAATTAACTGTTTTCCTTTTCAAAACTATTGCATAAAATATCTCCTAATCTTTAGAGTTTTTATTGGAGGACAATTGTATGAATAAAATTTCTTGAGTTTTTAAAAGATAACATTCGTTTCATTTTATACATCACTACCTGAAATGCACTGTTCACATTACAAATAATTTTAAACAAACTGCAATTTGGACTCAAAGTAAATAAATTAACAAAACCAAATATGTCGATGTAAGAAAAAATGAGCATGCTAAAAACTAAATAATTTACCAAAAACAAATATTTCAATGTAAGAGAAAATGAACATGTGCTGAAAAGTAAATAGATATGAATGAATGCAAATATATAAATAAAAATTATAACAGAAAGTGATAGCAGTTACAAGTTTCTGCTATGGAGTAAATAACCTGCAATAGATAAACCGAAAGATAAAATTAATGATGATAAACTGATTCACTAAATATTATAATAAATAAGAAATATTACGAAGCCTTCACCTGGAAAAAAAATTAAATTAGTGTTACATGTGATATGGGTGCAATGCTATCTAAGATCTCTGTAATACATCTAATATAGAGTATTAGATGTAATTCAATACTAAAAAAAATAGTATGAACTAAAATCAAATGTGCCTAAAACAGATAAAATGGGTCCCCGTTGAAATAGTCCAGAACCAACAACACTACTGAATGAAAAAAATAAACCATGTTGGTAAAAAATTAATTATTGAAACAAAGTTTTTGCAATATTGCTATTAAAAATTATAACTTAATTGCAAAGAGCACAAACGAATGAGTACACATACAATTATAAATAACTCTAGTGATAACTGTATGATAACATAAAGCATCATATGATCTCCCATAAACTATGCGAGGAACAGATTATCAGAAGCAACATTAAACCATGATGACATGAAATACAAAATCACTTCAACGCTGAATTTTAAAGAAATCCAGAGGGAAATATGAGAAATATTTTCAAGGTGGGTGCATATTTTTTCTGCAAACATTTTTTTCGATCACAAATGATATAGATTTCTGTTTTGCAAGATTGTCAGAAAGAAAGTTAAGTTATATGAGGAATAATCTGGTCCACATTACATTCAAAACAATCTAAAAAAAATATGAGAATATTGTTTCAAAGTTCACTTCATCAGTTTCAACAAATAGCTTCCTGTTAAAAAATATTCTGATTGTTTTCATTTAAAACAAAGATGAGGTTTTATCGGTCTTAGAGACCATAAGACCAAAAACCGTGACATGCAAAAAACATGGTACATTATGGTTTATCATAAATAGGAAGCAGTATCAATTACCAACGTGGTAATAGCAATTAGTTTGAATTTAGTGTCATTTTCTTTCTGTTATACTGTAACTCTTGATCTACCGACGGTACTTGTAAGTACCACTCACTTTAAATTACATAGGATAGCCATTTTTACGAGTACTCCGACGATACTTAGCAGGAATATTCTTTGAAATCACCTCTTCCAAGATGTATGGCAACACGGATTCTATGATGAGTATTTTAGCGAGAAAGGCGAATAGTTTTATAGTAGAAATTGCATTTTCACAGCTGGCAGCGTTTTCAGCGGATTGCGAAGATTATAATTTTTGAACCGAAAATATAGTTAATGTCAAAAGGTAATGTCTGATTTTTTTATATGTTATTGAAGACCTTCGAAAAACGATTTGACTATTTATTTTAAGAGAACAGTGTGTATGATTAATTTTACAGTTGAATATCTTTAATTAATTAATTAGCTCTTACTAATTAAATTCCCTAAGTTGAGTGTTTTGTTTATGTATATGTAATGTAATGTACTGATTCAAAAAAATATTGCACGAAAAAAAAACTTCAGTAAATCATAATGCCGTAGATAAAGGGTTAAACAATATTTTTCTACAATGAAGAAAACATTAAATATGCTGATGATGGAAGAATAACAATAATCTTTATTTTCAAAGACAGAAAAGGCCATAGGTATGTAAAACATGCAATATATTTATAAGTAAAAGATGCATACAATGCCTCTGTATAAATACAATTAGCATCAAGAGCAGATTGTCAGATGGAAAATCAAAAGGAAAATTATTTTGATGTACATTTAATTGTATCCATAGTTTCAGTGTTCATAATTATAATATTTATTTAAATTAAAAGTTTGTCTAAAACAGAAAAAGTAAGCCCTAATTTTGATAAAATTGTCATAAACAGTTTTTAACAACAACAAAAACACATAACAGAAAATCTTAAATATTTAAAATTGAAAAAGAAATAAACTAAACAAATAAATATAAAAGTAACGTTATATATAGTAGAAGTTATAATATTTATTCAAATTAAAACCCTACTTTAAATAGATAAATTAAGGTCTGATATTGAGGAAACAACTATAAGCAGCCCAGAACGAAAAAAGCATGCAAAAAAGTATTGTACGTAAAAAGAAATTTTAAAGTTTTCGACTACGTTCGGAACCGTGATTTTGAAAAGCGTATAAATGGATAATATTTATGATATTTAGTGTCACTTAGATTAGAAAATGTATTTAAAATTGTTTTAAGAACAGTATTACAATAAAAAATTATTTAAGTACAATATTTTGACAAAAAATGAACATAGAATAACCCATTTTCAAAATATTTTCCTTTTGTGACAACAGAGGGGATCAATTTGAAGAAAAAAACGCCGATAATTATTTCAATTGGTGATAACTCTGAAAATAATGTGATTTTTTTCAAAAATTTTAGTTCAGACTCTCTGGAGAAGTCTTTACATATATATAAGCGGAATATTATTATTTTAGAAGCATTTTTTATAAAAGGAGAGCATTTTGAAAAAATATTATTCTAATTTAATTTTTGCCAAAATATTTTATTTAAATAATTTTTTTTGTCAAAATATCCTTAAAACAATTTTATATATGTATTCTAATCTAATTGTCACTAAATATCACGAAAATTATCCATTTATGTGCTTTTTTAAAACCATGGCTCCGAACGTAGTACCTTAACTTAAATCACACAATATTGGCAATCTGTTAATCCTAATTAGTTTGAATTGTCATTTTCATTAATTAAATTTTTCTCTACTTTTTTGTTACAATGGAAAAAGAGGGAATCTACCAATAAAGGAAAAGGGTACTTACGTATCGGTGTCACCTCAGCAAAATTTGTACCACGATATCAAAACAGATACTTATATACGTGTTTTATATGAAAAAAAATCAGTCAAATTTTAGGGGGGGAAAGTGTCACTTTGGCTGCAGTGACTCTAATACGTAAGTATCAGGAAAAGCAGTAAATATTTTCTTTTTCAATGGAATTAAACGTTGGTATATTTGTGTTTTATCGCCCCAATAATATCAACATTAAAATTAACTCGCCAAGTTAGCAACCCTGATTTCACATATGTTGCACGTGCTAATTTGACAACCATATGCTTCCTTCCTGTAATGTTGCCAGTAGGTTACGGTAATATGTAAGAACCGAATTGTCACATGAATATTTTTGGTACTTGCGTATTATTGCAACAATTGCCAACTCTATTAATAACTTGCTACGTTGGCATCCACGATTTCCTATGTGTCTTCCGCACTGAATTGGCAACCATGTGCTTTGTTTCATACAGTGCTGCCAGGTTGCGATAATACATAAGTAACATTTTTTTGACCAAGTAGCCATGCTATGCAGTTAGAAGTAGGCAAGAAGTACCACTGAAATATGTTGATATCGTCTGGCAGCCTTCTGTGTTGTGATATCAACATCAGATGAATTGTAGCCCAAGTACAACCGTAGATAGTATCACTAGCGTTCAGTTTAGCAAGAACCGCACATCCGAGGCCCTTACAACTGATAATTGCCAAAATACTTACTGATTTTTAGCAAAGTTGACTCTTAATAAGTCAACATAAAGTTAATAAACAGCATGGAGGAAGCAAAAATGTGTGTGTGTTTTCAACGCTAAGCTCTTCGCTTAGAATAAACTTGCGTGTTCCCGAATGTTTTTATTAAGGTTTTAATTTTTAAGTTAAAATTTCCAAATTTCACTCATCGGTAACTTCTTTTTTTTTTAAAAAAAAGTACTGCGTAAATTAATTCTTGCAAAAAGGGTTTTTATTTCAGCAATAATCTGTTATAACATTTTCTTTTCATTAAGTTTCTTCGATTTATGTACTTTAAATATTTGTAACTTGAAGTTTCTGGTTTTATAGCTTTTATTTTAAGACTGTATTCTGGTAGGAAGATGCATTGGTTTTCCAGCTAAGCCTATCTTATAATTTTTCAATAACTAATTAAATTAGTTTAATATACATTTTGGTTTTGCTTATATTTTATTTGATTATTCTCAACCCTTTCTGGGTTTAGATTTAATTCTGGCGTTTCTTTTTCAGCTTAAAACTTTATTTTTTGTGAATTCAGTAGTAATTTCTGTTTTGGTTTAAGGCTGTGTCACGTTTATAATTCTTTTTTTTTTCATTTTGACCTTTATATGTATACATTTGATTCTTCTGTACTGTTTCTGGTTTTAGATTTGATTTTGACATTTCTTTTCCAGCTTAAGAATTTCTGATGACTTTAATGCTGCTTTCAAGCATTTAAACATACACCTAAATAATCAACATGAATAACTGAAAACCATAAAAATGTATATTAAACCAATTTTATTTAGAATTATTGTAAAAAAAGATTATTAAAATATGAAAACTCTGACCACACACACACACACACACACAAATCAGAAATTCTGAGAAATAAATGACACAATTAGATTTAAAGTCAGAAACAGTACAGAAGAATCAAATGTAAACATATAAAAGTCAAAATCAAAAAAGAATAAACGTTATGCTACCTTAAACCAAAATAGAAATTACAATATGAATACAATTGACTACACACAAAACAAATCCGAAATTTTTAAGCTAAAAAAGAAATGACAAAATCAAATCTAAACCCATAATTGGTTCGGAATAATCAAATAAAATGTAAGGAAAACAAAAAAGTTTATCAAACTAATGGAAATAGTTATTAAAAATAGACTTAGCTGGGAGACCGATGCCTCTTTCTAACGGAATACTGTCGAAAAAAGGTTATAAAACCATTAACTTAAGTTACAAATATTTAAAATACATAAATCAAAGAAAATTTTAAAGGATAGCAATTGTTATAACAAATGATTAGTGTTGAAAAAAAAATGTTAAAATTAAAGTTGTATCACATTTTCTCAAACTTTTAAGTGCAAAGAAAGAACAAAGCAAATACATTGTTGCCAAGCCGACAAAACTTAAATCCGGTTATTGAAAAAACAATTTTTGAAAAATGTTGTATTCGAAAAGAAATTGTAAATAGATCTTAAAGAACAAATAAACAGATAAGTATAACCATAAATAAATATACTTATTGTGTGTGTAAAAATATGTAATACTCTCCAAGAAACTATCCAAGAAGTTTTTGCAGAATAATTAATATGACGTTATATCCCCTGATAGTCAGAAAATCGCTTAAAAATTGAATTTAAAAAAAAAATCTAAGATGAATTTAAAAAACAAACTCTTCGAGGTTAATAGCATAGTGACCTACAGCTTCTAAGTGCCAAGTTTCCCACTTATGAGTTACTTAATTTGGCCGAAATAGCTTAAATACACAAACCTTTCTTTTATACCTTTCTTTAATAAGTATAGATTGATTGGACGAGGAATATGTAACGACCCGAACAGCTGAAAAACAGTCATATTAAATTTGTATTACAAAATAGATGCCGCTGAAAATGTCCCGAAAATTGTCCTATGATACATCGTAGATTAGTTTAGTTAGCAAAAACATTAATAAACTAATTTTGTTAATATAATTAATTTCTTTTTAAAAAGTAGATTGTTTTTTATGATTAATTAAAATTCCTTATGCAAGTAATAATTCTCATTCTTTTGAATCTTTGTTTGTGTTTATGCAGTAGAAGACACAAATTGAATTTTCTAAAGTCGACTTGAAAGCGCTAGTTATATATCAAATATAAATGGTAACCCACCAGAAAGTAGAAAACGACTATGTAGTGCATTACATAATCGATAAACATTATTTTAACTGTCAAGTTTCTTAAATATATTTAATGTAAGCATTTTAATTTTATTTTTATGTTTCGCGACAAGGGAAAAATAAAAATATTAAAAGCAAAGAAGTTAATTTCATATTCAATTTCGTTCAACAGTCTTGTTTATGTAAAAGTCCACTTATTATCTTATCTTTTGTAAATATATCATAAACTTAACGGCAGCCTGTGAAATAAACGAATTTAAAGGTTTTTCAGTTACGAAAACAAGCATGTTTTAATTAATATTTTGATTTATGTTACAACTTGCCATAAACTGAAGCATTATAAAACGTTAATTTTTTTATGTACATAACATAAATTTTAAGTTGTATATACATCGTGAGTTATATATTTCATAATTTAAATGAAATACATGGTGTTGTCGTGTTTTGGGATAATCAACAAAATTTTCACTACTTTTAATATAAAAAACACTTTTAACAACTAATAATTTAAAATAATGCTTTAAATTAACATTCTGAGTTAAATGTTTTGTGATTTAATATGTCTGAGAAATTTTAAGATACTTTTAGAAACATTTGGGTAAAAAAATCTGTGTTTCACAAACATAAATTCTAATACAAAGTAAGTAAATGAAGTAAATGGATTATTACAATTATTTCCAACTTTTAATCAATGAAATAATAAATTACTCTACATTTGGCTGCTTATTTATTTATTTATTTTTGCATCAAAACACTTTTGTTTTAATCTATTTAAACTTCTTTAAGAAAATCTATTCTTTGCGTTTTCAGCATTTTAGCAGTTATTTTTAAAATAAATCTATTGATTTCTATCGATACATTATAAATATGTTTTTTTTGCATTTGAATAATTAAATATGCTTCTGCAATAGTTGTAGACAGTTCAGATATTTATTTTTCTAATTCAATACTAGAACTTCTCCTAAAAGAGAAACTCTAAAATTCTGCAGAAAGTTTAAGTAATATTCTAAATATTTATGATATAGCACAATTTCAATGCCCGTACACTAGTAATTATGTAGTACATCACATAAAAATTGAAAAAAATTATACTATTAAATAATATGCATCCCTCTTTGTAATTTTTTGATTTTTTAAAGATATCATGTATCAACATGAGCCTATCGCAATGGAAGCTTTCAAAATTGTATTTGAAATTTTAGGTTTCCAAACTTTCTGACACTGTTTCAGTCAACTTTTCTTTCTATGTTTGTAATTAAGAAAACATTGAATTATTTCGTATTTGTATTGCGAAAGAAAAGGAAGCACTGAGAAGAAATATGATTTTCTCGGACCTTTTCTGTATACCGATTCAATGAAGTGTTATCTGGAAGCAAAAAAAGAAATGATAAATTTTTGCGTAATCTACGGATCGCAATGCAATATTGATATTAAGGCTAAGGCTAGAATTTCTTACGTGTCTGTAAAGTACGTCTCCTCAAGATATTTCTTCCTATTCCTTTTTTCCAGAAAGTGCAATACACAGTAGGATGTATAATTGACATGTTAGGTGGGAAGATTTATTGACATATTGAATGCATAGGATGACACTCGATCTTCCCAGTAGATTAAAAATAATGGAACATTTTCTTATTTTATCCAAAAAATAAGAGAGTGAAAGAAGAAAATTCTGGATAGAAAGTGAAAAAGAAGCGAAAATCTGATGGGTTTTTCAGAAAGTAAAATAGCATTATATATATAGCTTTTCACGCATTCTCCGGAAAAGATTTTGAACATTTTCTTTGTGATACTGAATGATTTTTTAAAAGAAAGTATGCTGAACATTTTTGCCGTGTAGATTGGTTGAAAAATGCATAACAATCATCCTTCTTACTTAATTTCAACTTACATTTTGATAAAGGAATAGTTTATGCATATTTTTCCGGATTGTCGAGTAATTCTTATAGTGCGTTTTCCGAATATAAAAAGGATGCATTAAAATCATAAATATATGCTTTTTGAACAGAATTATTTAGAAACAAATATTTCGATCTGGGATTTATTTTATGTTTCTTTATTTAGTTACTTAAATTTGTTTAAGTAATACAAATATTTTCCAATTGTTCATTTTAAAAAAATTATATTTAAGATAAGAAACTCTTCTAAGAAATAAGTATTTATGAAAAAAATGTTTAACTGTAAGATTCTTGATTGCGAGGTAAAATGCGTGAAATTTCAAAAATATTAATTGTATTACTGTCCCTTGTATTTTAAAAGTTAAAGTTTAAATTAGATTTAGCAAAATATAAACATGTAATGTTCCATGCTAAAAACATTTGGAATTTATCCGTGTTATAATTACTGAAATAGATTTCAAAAATATTTTAGAGCAATCACAAAAATTGCAACAAATATTTTATTAGCTTGCTTTATACGAGTACAAAAGAGATTCTTTTAATATATACTGCCTGACAGTGAGGCAGTTTAATAACATTGAATGTGTAGTTAGAATGTGATGAACATTGGTAAGAAGAGAGAAGCAACTCCAAGCCGCCAAATATGTTTATTTCATCCCAGTGCAACATTATAATAAACATTTACACCAGATGATCAGTAGATTACAGGTCCACCACGAATGCAGATCTAAGCAGCAACTCGTAGTATAACAGTCAATGAGCATAGATAAACATGTGCCTTCAAACCTCTCCCACAGTACGTCCTCCGAGTGTTTGCAATGCGCGGAAACGATGACTAGTCACTTCATGGGGGAATATCAGGGAACACCAATGGTAAGTGAATGATTTGGGGATGCCTTGTAGAAGTCTTGGTATCGTGTGCTGTAGGGTTTTATGCAATTGATAAATGACATTATTGACAGTGTGTACTAAGGATAACGATATTGATCTCCACGCGTTATCCACGTATCGTTGTACAATTCTAGTGGACACTATTGTAGACGATGGTGTCCACACATCTTTGCTGGGATCTTTGATAAGATGCATTTGTCACACGATGATAAATACCTAGACTGATTTTTTTATCAATACAGCACAACTATTACGGAATTTATGGTTTCTTCCCTTACGCGTAAATTATTTACATAACATTTTCCCAGTAATTTTTGTCTTTTTTACCATTTTTACTCTCTCTTTGTACTAATTTTCAATCTCTCTCAGTATATTTGATACTAGCAAACAGAAACAGGATTTGATGTGTAATCTTGTAATATTTGATTTTGAAGATTTTCTGCATAGGAGTTCATTGCATGTCTGTTCTTATTTATCCCAAGTAACTTGTTTATACCAAAAGTTAGTTGTTTCAGCTCAGAATTCCAGAAATATTGTGCGAGTAACAGTATGTTCTGAAGATATTCCGAAATTAATACACTGAAGATAATATTATGTATAATAATAACAATTTTCAATCAAATGCATTCATTCAAATCTTCCGGGTTTTTTTAAATCTTTTTCATATGATAATACATTCGGTAATAACTGAAAAAAATGTATTTTAACTGATAACATATTTAAAAATGTTTCAGAAGATCATTGAGTTAAAATATACTTCCTTGAACTTTATGGTGTCTGAAGCCAAAAACAATAAATTTCAGCTTAATTTATATATAATATCTTATTTATTTCATCACAGAAAAAAGAATTTTTAAAATTTGCTTTAAATATCATTCAAATTATTATTAATAGCAATTAATACATTGTATGGTTAGAAGCGAACTTTTAACTAGCGCAACACATTTTATAGCAATGTATGTTATTCAAGACTCTAAAAAAGAAAATATGAGTGATTTACATATTTTTCCTTCATTAATTAGATAATTTAGATTAAACATCTTTAAACATTTTAACTCAAGTAAATTTTCTAAGAAAGCCTGTGTTATCTGATGAGTGTAAAGGTACAGGACTTTTCAGAAAATATATATTGTAATAACACTATATTGAACATTTTAATGACAATATTGATTCAGATTAAACATTTATAAGAAATCTGACGCGACTGCAAATTTATATAGTTAAATATTATTAAAACTTTGGTATCACAATAATATTAGCAAACAATTAGGTTGAATTTATTCAGATAGCACTAAAGATCGGGAATTTAAATTAATTCTTATGAAACAGAAAGGGTTTTTTCAAATTCTTTAAAAACATATTTTATGAACATAAATGTATATATATATATATATATATATATATATATATATTTAAAAATAATACTCTAAGAAAGCCTCTACGTAGGTTTGTCCTCTGCTAGGGCTCTGTTTTTTTCCCAGTGTCCACAAGCTATGTAAAATGTTGTAATGTTACTGACTCATTCGTTATTTTGATGATGTCAGCTGTAGAGGTTTGTTACAATATCATGAAACTCTCTAAATCCTCTGATTTAATTACAGCAGAATTTGTAGTACGATGTCTCAACTAAAAGTACTTATTTGCCTTTATTACTTAAAACATTTGTCAGCATATTGTGATCGCCATAAATATATACATTTAAATTGCATATATTCATTTTACGTATGTTTTAGATTAGACTTACTTAAATATTTCTCATTCTCTTCAAGCACTTTCAAATATTTAGAACATTAACCAAAATTTTGTAATCAAACTATGCATTCCTTCCTTACTAAGTCTTGCTATTAAAATCGTGATGTATTTGACCTATTTACGTAGTTTTACTTTATTATGTTTAACACTTTAGATACCTTGTCTATTTTTTTTATTATAACTCAATTTTGATTTTAAAAATCAAATGTAATTTATTTTCTTTAAAAATCAATGACCTCATGTTTTAAGATGATGAATTATGACAAAACTGGCTACATATTAAGCTAAGAATTGTCTTTCTTTTTTTCAAGCTTCAACCTTTCTGATTAAAGCGCTGCGTTTCTTTACAGTAATCTTCCCCATACCTAGAACTGAAATCTTGAAAGAAGTCGTACTGAGAAAACATATACTTTCTTTACCTCTACCTGCTTTTATCAGTACAAGCAGGTGAGCGTGACGATCAATCTTCCACTGTAGGACTTGGGAGGAGTACTTTTTTATGGAGCTAGGAGAAGAACTTTAATTACGCCTTGAATAGTCAACAGCTCTTACTGCAGGACAACGCCACACCGAATCGTAGTTTCCTCATAACAACGAAGCCCCTGCTTCTGACCTTAAACTTTGTAGTTGCTAAGTTACACGTTTCATAACGGTGCGTTGCCAAGATAGTAAGAAAATTTCCTATAAATTCCATCGTTTCCTATTCATCAAACTCTCTTTCTGATCGCCTGTAAAGATCGAGTTCAAACATCACTTTTTCGTGGTGGTATTTTCGTGACTAACTGGCTTTCGCACGCAGAAAAATGGTGTAGGCTTTCACATCTGATTTATTACAATCACTCTCAATTGTCTACTACGTATTAGCCATTACATACGGCATTTTGCAGTTGAGAATTGATTCTCACAGCGTAATAAAGGCTTCCTAAATGTAGGGGATTTGAAATAAGCGCGATTTTCTATTGGTTTCAGCTCTTTTAAAAACTGTGATATATTTTGAAGGGCAGTGCAGAAACATTCAATTGTTTATCTTTTGAAATTTATATTTTATAACGTGCTCAATTTTTATTATTAATTTGTATGAATCAGTAAGATATACTTTATTTTGTAATGTTTATAATTCTTTGAAAATATAAGAAAAAAAATATTTAAGAACTGTGTGTGTGTGTGTGTGTTGCAAAACAAAAGCTAAAGGATTTTTTAAAAAAAGGTGTAGTTGTTCGGTGGAAATAGAATACAATTAAGGGATGGAATATAATGCATGTCATTGGTCTCAATTTTGATTAATTAAAAGTTATCACCCGATATCCCCAATTCTTAAGCAATATTTATTTTTCACTCTTACTGCTTTACATAATACGCTATCATTTAACTGAAAACGGTAATTAAATCGCAATGATTCCTTCTCGGACCATAAAGTTTTCCTGAATAACCTTTCCCAGGTGTTTTTTTTACCTCATTGAAATTAAGGCGCAAAATTACATCAATAAAATTTATTGTAATAAAAGTAAGTTAAATAAGCTCCAATGCAGTTAAAGGAGTAGGTTCACGACTCAGGATCTGTATCTCAGTAATGTTAAGAGGACTTGGTACTCTTTGAGCAAATTTCTTTATTTACGTATTTAAAAATTATATTTTAACATTTTATACAATGTTTCTATTCAAGAAAATGATACCAGATGAAAATTTTCATATATTATTCACATAATTTTAAAAAATTTTATTTTTTGAAGAAAACTTGGAAAATTTTAAAATCCTACCCCTTTTATAAAAATTAAATTTTTGACCTGAAATTTTTTTATAATATTCTTATGGATGTTCTTAAAAACTTTAGGGATCGATTTTAGAATAACTTTATTCGTTTTCGAGAAAAAAATAAAATGTTGATATACAGGCTAAAAATCAACGAAAAAGCCAACATATGTCTTACATTTTATTTTTTTTTAAAAAAAGTATTCAGTTTATAGCAAAACGGATCCCTAATTTTATTACATGCTTTATTTTTAACACGCATGGAAAAAATGGAAGTGATTGGTAAATAATTGTCGAAGAAGTAGCATTTTGAATGCACTAAGGTTTCGAAAAAAAAAAACTGAGAAAAACCACTTTAAAGTTTATAATTCAGAAAAAATAATTATTATAAGCTTAATTAAACTTAAAATACCACTTTAAAATATTAGTTATACATTTTTCTTTAAAATAATTGCATTTTCATATTTTTCAACCCACACATTTTTATAAATGATCAACTTTTAGAGAGTACTAAAATTGCACAAGAAAATTCAAGAAAAACGTTAAAAAAATTTTTTTCTGTCACGACAGAAATTTTAGCTGTTTTTCTTCATATAATATTAAAGTATTACATTTGTATGAAAAATATATCAGGAATAAGAACTGAAATTATAAAATTATTAACAAAAACTGCCTTAATTTAAAAATTTTACATGCACACATTTCACAAAGAAAAAAAATGATTGTATGTATTGCCTCGGAAATATTCTGCTTTATATATTGCACATTTTTTAATGTTATTATTTATCTTTATAAATTAGATTTTTTTTTATCAAAACGCTTTTTTTTAGCTTTTTTTCTAAAAAGGGGTGTGACTGAATTGACTAATTTGTTTTTAAATGAAGTTTTATTCAACTTCTAACATTCCGACATGCACAAGTGATATATCAATCGAAAGATAATAATGCAAATAATAAGATTAAATGAAAATAAAAAAAAAACGTTAGGTCTGTGATTTTTGGGATACCAAGTCACTTAAAAACAGGCATTTTTAAGGAAGATTTATAAACATTCTATTGAATAAATATTTCCAATTTTTTTTACTGAATATTCTTTGGACTATAATAAATACTTTAATCAGAGCCTTTACGGATAGGATGTCTAGTTATTTTTTAAAAAAATATTTTTTGCACATATCTGGTTTTTTTTTTCAAAAACAGTAAAATTTCATTATGTTTAATGCTATAAATTATGTCAGAGTAAGTTTTTTAAAAACTCCCTTGATTAAAGTATGTATTAGAGTGTAATGATTAAATATGCAAAGTTATAAGCTGTTAAATGCAGTAGTTTAGGAAAAAGTGTTCCTTATATAGTAAAAATGTTAGTTTTGAGAAAAATGGATTTTAGTAAAAAACTTACTTATAATTAATGCATATCAGCTTCATAGCTTGGGTTTTTTCTTTCTTCTTCTAAAGTATCCTCTTATATACATTTGTTATGCCTTTTTTTCACCCTTGCTTTAGAATTTTGTAAAATGTCATAATTTGCTTTTCGTAGTCTCTCCCGATCAGCTGTTTCCGTTGCTCGAGTTATGTAAAAACCTGGTAATATACATAATCGTGCAAGAACATGACATTTAGTGATATTACCTTGATTTTAGGAGACAATAGATTCCAGTATTCCAGTTTTTAATGTGCCCAATTGCACAAAAAGGTTTTTCGGCATCTTTGACCATATTATGCAATTTACACTTTCGTTACAATTTTTTGTCTTACCATGTAAGCATTTGGCAAGGAGGTTAGTTGTTGATAATTTCCTGTACACACATATTTGATGTAATTGAGGCTTCTGATGGCAAGGTGTTCTTGTGTTTATATACTTCACTTGTTGTAATTGCTCGGTCATATTCACACCAGGTATCTTCGTTTGTTGGGCACAGATCATGTTGTAGATACGCATCAATAAATGCTTTATGAAAATATGTAGCCCAAATGGCTCGCTTTATTGAATTAATACTATTAATACTATCGGTATTGTTTCTGATAGCCAATCCATAATAACGCTGTAATTTATCAATTTCAGCGTCTGCAAGTCTACCGTGATCATCCAATGTTTTTTTTTTGTCACTTAATTTCTTACGTTTCATTTTTAGTTTTAAATTTCGTAGTCGAGTCCCCATCCGTTTCTTGACATAGCCAACACATTCCAGTTTTTCAATACTTGTATCTCCATACGGCTGCATCTCGTTAACTGCTTTATACGCTCTTGCGTCACCATCGCCCAAAAATTTAGTATATTGCAGACCATGCAAACTTTCAGAGAATTGGAAGATTTTGATGGCTCCTGAAGCTTCCATACTCCCACTATTTCCAAAATGATTAGCCTTACAGTTCTCATTATGCATTTTGTGTGTTGCAGCCCTTACAAAATCTTAATAAAATTGAAGCATCAAGCACTTTGATGGTATAAAAACTTGTTGCAATGACAGCACCATTCAAAGACCTTTCCCCATGTTTTTGCCAAGTATCATCAATAGAAACTGTTATATCTGTCCGCTGACATCTTTGGCTTCTTTAGCGCGCTGCAATTTGAATACTCACCGTAGCCAGTCTCTACGGCTGTATCTAACCCTGATTCATTTTTATTAAATCTTTGCGATGGAGTTGGTAAATTCATAACTCCACACAAAACTTTAGCAGAAGACTTACATTTTACCAATAAATCTCATTGCATGTGAAAGCCTGGTATTGACTTCATAATACTTAGACTCTTTTCCATTACATGAAACCATTTATTTATGAATAGTATTTAGAAATCTTTGGCTAAATCCACAAGTTTCACAAGAAATAGAAAATTCTGTAGCCAAGCCTTGAACTTTTGTTAAAAAATTAATTGAAATGCTATTATTTTTGCATTCTTTACATACAACAAATATTTTTACAGCTTTAGAAAATAAAGTCTTATTTATAATTTCCTTTATATTTCCATTTTCCCCAAGAAAATTGCTGTAATCCATACAGGATTTCAGCTCCTTGGCTGAAGCAGAAACATTCAAATTGTTAATGGATTCACATACCTTCGACTGTGAATGCAAACAATCTTTTCTTAAAAATCATACATTTAAAACGTTGTATTGTGAAAAAAAATGTTTAAAAAGTAAACATCACCAGGAAATATATGGCAAATTTTAAAATATTAATAAATGTAGCCATAAAAAAAGCTACTTAGACTTTCAAAATTCTCAATTCAAACAGCACGTTTCAAATAGTGAACAAGCGTTTTCTTCACTTCATTTCTTCTACTAGACGTTGCCGTTCAGAGTATTTTAAATAATAATGAAAAAAATAGTGAAATTGGGGGCTTGCAATGTAGAAAATAAGTTTGTTTACATATGAGTGGGTGTGACAGGTGGACTCTGACAGGTGGTAAAACATTTTCAAAAAATTATTAAAAATACTTTCACTGCACGTAGAATGATAACTTTTGCACCATTAGAAGCGTAAAAGTTCATATTTTATAAAAATGGAAATGAGTTGAATGAGTGAAAAATGAGTTTTTGGGTCGAAATTCTGAACCTACCTCTTAACTCTAATCTGGAAACAAATCAACATGCAACGCAACATTGTTTTCACAATTAATGTTAGCTAAAAACTACTTCAGTTCTAAATAGCAGTAAAACAATGTTTTATATTCCTTCGTAGGTCTTTCCTACGGTTAAGTAAGACACAGTAATGAAAGAGTTCCCTTCCGCATTATAGAAATCAGGTAAAAGACTAGATAAAATAAATACTTCTTAATAAATTGCAACTATTTGAGTAAGATGATAACGCACAGACCTTTCCACAAATGTTTCACTTTTATGGTCTAGGCAACATAGATATATTGCTGATGAATGAACTGAATGAATGAAAAGAGGATCAGTATTTCTATTAATTTCTATCAGAGAAGTAACCCTTTTCATTTGTAACTACTTGTTTTGTGACTGAATGCACGTAAACAATATTTCAGAGGAAGGTGGATAAAGATCGACAAGATGAAAGATCTATTTCAAAGTATTATTCTCCCGACAGAGAGAGAGAGAGAGGACTCTTTTTGATTCTGTAAAACTCGCAAATATTTGCATTCCTGGAATTAAATGTAAAAGCCTAAATGTGGTAACTGTGAAGCCAAAATAAGTCCCTTCTTGTTAATTGTATTAGAATAAACTTATTTCTCAATATGAATTAAAAACATGTTTTATATGCAAGTTGTTACTATATTTATTTTCGTAAGATGGGCTCCGCAGTACTGTGCAACCTTTAAAATTCCCTCTCTATAGGTTTAAATGAATATTCAGTGTTCAGGAATCAATTTTATGAAAATGTCATAAATTCTCTGAAGAAAATAAAATAAAGAGTATTAATATAATTTTTTTATTTATTTGTTGCATTATGTGAAACGAATAAACAAAACGAAATATAACTTGGTTGTATTATGTATTCGATATCAAAATATTTACAATCACATGAAATTTGAAAAAAAAATGTGAAACTTAAGAAAGCAAAAACATTTAATAAAATAATTTAAATTTATGCATAGTCGACACAATTATTACTCATTAAAAATTAATACATATTTTAGTGAAAAAAACACGTCTTTCAAGCAATTTTATATTTATAAAAAAACATATAATTTCATCACGTTTTTTTTTTTTAAATTTTAGTTAATGATGTTTTTTTTCAATCAAATAATTTTCAAGAATCAACGAGAATTATCGTAGTTTGTGTTCCTCAGATTGACCACGAAAAGACAGTCCTTAAAATTCCCCATTCTTTTTGCTTATTACTCACTTATCTTTAACCAGCATTAATGTTAGCAATATCATAAGCTAATCTGAGAAATGCGAAGTCACTTTGAGCGACAAATGTTTACATTAAGGTGAAGGAGAAGTCGGAGCAACATCGTTCTCAGTGATCTATAACTTTGCATCCCTTCAACTTTGTAATTAGGAGAAGGGAAAAGCTAATGAAAAGCCTAGTGTTTAGAAATATTTCCGTAGAGCATGCTTAGATTCCATGAAGTCTATTCAGCGGAGCAATTTTCTCCTTAAATCGATTCGGAGATATGTTACATGACGGGGAGAGAGGGAAAAGCACTTCGCTGTTCTATCCCAACCTTCACTTTCCCGGCTTTTATTTCATTTCACAGCGTAAATTCAATCAGACACACGAAGCAGAATTTTCTTTCTTCGAGCTTATAAACACCTTTTTTGTTACTGGGATATTAGATTTTTATTTTTATCCATTTATGCATTACACAATGCCTTTTTATTGAGTTTGTTGATGCCATTAAATTCTGGGATTGGAATTCGGGATTTTTTTCGAATCTTTTGTTTTTCAGGTGTATTTTTGGCGTGTTATTTTTTTTTTATTTAATGCGGGTTTAAAGGCGAATATCAGGAGCTGATACCCATCCTGGTATTCATCTTAGTATCATCTGCTATTCAAGCTGCAGTGTTTATTAAATATGTATTGTAGAGATGAATTATTTGGAAAACAGTTTTATTAAAGAACAGAGAAAATAAGAAAAAAACGTAAAATGGGAAAATAAGTGCATCCGATATTACTTTTCCAAAATATGTATTGTGATTAAACTTAAATGAAATTGGATTGAATCAACAATAGGTGTTAAGACGAATAAGAAATGCATAATATTTGAAGGAACTTTTTGATTATAATAATAACGAAATAGGGGCACTACACCAGTTCATAATGTGAAGAACATTTTTCCAACTTTTTTGTAATCTGTTAACTTTTCATTTCTTCGTTTAGCATTGTAGCGTGCATTTCATATTCTTCATTTAAAAAAAACTACAGCTTCATTTTAAAGGATATCAAGTAAATCCCTTTGAAATTTATTCCTAATTTATAAATTAATTCACTTTTTCTTCTAAGAAACATCTTAAAACACATTTTGTTAACATTGGTGATTAAGACAAAAGTTTTTTAATCATATCAATCAAATGCCTTAGGATTAATATCAATACCTTTGAATGCCTATAAAAAGTGATACACATTGTGTTATGTACACTGCTGGACAATTGCTAAGGACGGATAACACTATCATCCATAGCAACCACAAAATGAAAGGAAGCAAAATGTGGAAAATTAGAATAAGTGCGGGATATTAGTAAGAAGAAGTATGAGTATGCAATTTTTTTTCCACGTCTTTTCATCACGTGATACCGTTCATAAGAGCTTTAAAGGTTTTGACGCGTGTGGACAGTTCTTGTTTCAAGTCAAAGTTTTACAGGAAAGATTTAATAGATGAACTTAAAATTTTTGTCATGTTTTCCCGACATCACATAGATGATTTTATGCGTGGCCGAATTATTGGAAAGATCGAAGAAGAGCGAAAAATAACAGATGTTGCCAGGGAGTTCGACATCGCTCACAGCGTTGTTTCACGGCTGTGGAACTCATTTAAAACTACTGGAATGTGTAGTAGACGGCACGGGGGAGGTCGTGTTAGAAGTACGACACCTGCAGAAGACAGATATATCGTCCTATCAGCAAAAAGGAACAGGCGCACCACAGCTCAGCAGGCGGCAAATCAGTTTCTTGCTGCCTCAGGAAAGCAGATCTCCCGAAAAACTGTTGCCAGACGTTTGATGGGAGGAGGACTATACGCACGCAGACCTGTTGTGTGTGTCCTATTGACCAGACAACACCGTACTGCCCGTTTGCAATGGTGTCGTGAGCATCACAATTGGACTGAACAGGACTGGGCATGCGTACTATTCTCAGATGAGAGTAGGTTCAGTCTGTCATCGGATTGTAGACGCCAACTGATCTGGCGCGAGAGTGGTACTGCTTATCGTCCAGAAAATATCCAGGAAAAGGACCGATATCCGACATGCAGTATCATGGTGTGGGCCGGCATCATGATCAATGGCCGCACGCGCCTACATGTGGTTGCGAATGGGACTATGACGGGCCAACGATACATTGATGAAGTTCTACTTCCTCATGTTCGTCTTTTCCGTGGTGCTGTCGGTGATAATTTTTTTTTTTTTATGGACGACAACGCAACATGTCACTGAACACTCGCTGTTCAGGATTGTCTAGACAGCGAGGGTATTCAACGTCTCGTATGGCCAGCGCGTTCTCCAGATCTAAACCCCATTGAAAATGTGTGGGATGCTTTGGGAGGCAAGTTGCTGGTCGAAACTATCCTCCGACAAACAAGAACACCCTCATCCGTGCACTCACAGAGGAATGGGATAAATTGCCTCAACAGCTGCTGGATAATGTTGTGCAAAGTATGGTACGACGTGTGGAATGTTGCATCACACTCCACGGTGGACATATCCCGTACTGATACCTTTCTTTAAGGTGCCTGCTGACTTTTAGATGCATTGTTCCATTTCTCCGTACGCAGATCAAATGAACATTTTTTTTTCTTTCAGATGTTTCACAGCTTTTGTACTTTCCAGAACAATAAATATTCTTTATTATAATGGCTGAACAGTGTGGCAACTATATTTTATCCTACTAGGCCTCATGTCTCGCTTAATGTTATGCTACATAGCAATTTGTGATCCGTTCTTAGCAATTTTCCAGCAGTGTATTATAGGGGCTGGATATACATTTTCAATATAAATTTTTGTGTTGTACATAACTGGAATTTTAATTGTTGATTCCTGAGCATTCATAAGAGAAGAGGTAATTTATGCTGCAATACTTAAAAGCAGACAATTTACGAGGACTCGAACATATTTTAAAAGCTGCATGTAAAGTTCCTAGAATGAGGCAAAAATTTTAATGTTTCAATGATTAATTATTAAACGTAAAATATATAGAGGTATAAAAATATGAAGGCTTAAGAAAATATTTCGACATTGAAATATTCCAAATCGCGAAATTTAATGAATTATGTTAGTATATGTCAAAATGTAATCCGTGGAATGTATGATGCAATAGTATTTTATCAATATATATTTGGTGAGTTGCTCTTACGCTTTCACTTTTATTTGAAAGAGCAATTTATTTAGAGTTCAAAACAAAACTATAGTTTAATATGCTTCTACTCTGTCAGTTAAATTTAATTCAGATTTTTTAACTTATGCTAATTTGAGCATTAGACTTTTATTTCTATTAATACTTTGTTATGGCCCTCACTCAAATTATAAATTTACCAAGCAACACTTATTTCTAAAATTCATATTTTATTTTCTAATTGGAGACCTTAAAAAGTTACATATTGAGACTTAATTTAAATAAAGTAGATATTTGTGAATACAACTGAACCATACAACGATTAGGTCTGTGTGTGTGTGTCTTTTAACAGATTATGTCTTAACCCCTTTTTTCAAAACTTCATTTAACTCATGTTGGTGAAGTTGGCCATGGCAAAGAAAACACATCCAATGGTTAAAAAAAAAAAATTTTCGGGGGCATTATCATATGTATGCAATAAAATTAATTTTAATTAATTTTAAATTTATCAAAATAATCAATATTTTTGGAAGGCTCATCCGATTTCAGATCCTCTGAAGTTTTTTGTTCTTTGATAACATCATAAAAATCAATTGAAGAAATAAGATTGAATCGGAGCTCCATACCTCAGTTTTTAAGTGTACATTGCATTGTTAAATTCCGTTCTTTATACAATATAAATTTTAATAAATTATAATTTAAGCTTAAAATTCAAATATTGTTAAAATATTTATTTAATATTGTGTATTTTAAAGTTTATTTTAATGATTCAGATTTAAATGTATACGACATTAACAAAAACGATCTCTTGGCATTTTTATTTACAGTACTATTAAAATTAATATCATTGGTATATTTTAGTATGTATTTTCTTATCACAGAAATTGCTAACTTTTAATTTAGACCTAGTTGGTAGAAACAAATGTACATATTTTTGAAGTGTTTACATATTTTCTGAAGTTTAATTTTGTAGAATCCCGTTTCCACAGGTATTTGAGTCCTTCGGTGTTCCTTTTTAGAATCCAATCAATACACCCCCAGGCGATGAAAAGGGGAAGGGATGCTCCGCAGTTCATACGATTAAGGTCAATTATTCCAGCCCTTCATCTGACATGGGTATAGTTTTGAGAGATTAATAACAGAATAAAATAATTTAGAATTTACGTTAAAGACTGTATATCGGAATGCGATAATTAGGGTAATTAGCGTATCTGAGAGCGTATGCGACCGTGACTGAGTGGGGAAAACAGCTGGTATCCCCTTTTCTGGGTCCTGACTTAACAAAAATATCCCTTATCGGAAGATAATTAATCCACTTGATTTCGGCAACCCAATGGTAATAACTCATTATCTAACGATGTGAAGTCATCTCTTTTATTCAATGTTCGTCTTTGTTAGTTATGAAGGAAAGCGGGTAAATTTCTTCTAAAAGTAGACTTTTAGGAGGGCTGAAATTCCAAAATTTTAATGAATTCATTAGCGAGCATTTATGTGTTTATAAGATTAACGAAACCTTGCTACGATCATGAGAAATCTCTATGCAGTTATTGTATTTAATTAAACTCGTTTACTTTTGTGGTAGGAATATTTTAGTTGTATTGTTACTTCTATATACATTTCAAAAGAAAGAGCTACATTCCATTAGTGATCAGTAAAATGTCCTTTATGGAATAAAATACATTACTCCCTATCGATAATACGCAGTGAAAACATCTGAAATGCTTAAAAGTATTCTTACTTATTCTAAGTGTAAACCCCCCCTAGACATTTTTTAAGGATTAAAGAAACAAATTAACACATTTATATGATGATAAAAAGAAAATGAACTAGGAATTCACCTTCTTATTGGTATTGGACACAAATACGGTGACACTGAAGGAAATAAATAAAAGTCTATATTTGTTTCTGTTTGCTTATCGTAGTATATTGAAATTAACAAATCGATTCTGTTTACCATATTAACACCAGATAATTTACGCAAGATTCACTGAAGGTAAAAATAACTCAATGTTAAACTAACAGTACATCGCAGTCGCTGAAGATCTCAGTGAAAAAAAATTTTCTGATTAAAAGTTTCGAATGTATAATATATCAACCCTAGATAATTCAAGTTAATTAGTGCACCAGTAAGAAATTACAAATTTGGCATAAGAGAAACGTAAAGCTTTAATTTACCTACCTTTTCAAAGACCTACTTGTTTTGAAGCTATCATGAAACATCTTAAGACAAAATAATTTTTAGTGGTTAAAAAAGAGAATGCTACTAATTTAAATACTTTCATAGTTTTCATAAGAATTACAATGAAACTTTATTAATCATAAACTAAAATCTGATAATTCTAGCTATTTGTCTAAAGCTGAAGGCAACAGTGAGTAATAAATAAATAATGAAGATTTTTAATTAAGTTTAAGCCGTTAAACGAAAATAAAAATGCTGAAAATGTTTTTAAAACTAAGGATTTGGTAGTATAAGAAACAATTGTATATAAGTACTAATAACAATAACACAATGAGAAATATTAAAATTTAATTTAAATTGAACACGATACCAAAGGAGCATTTTAAACGGATTTTTCGCTTCAATTAAATCAAGGTAAGTGGATAATGAAATAATTCTCTTCTATTAAAAAGAACGTCCTCATACTTAAGTGCTCGATAATCATTCCCCAAACCCTAATCCCACATTTAAATGAAGGAAAATAACAGCACAACCCCAAATGTAACCTATAAATCCAATGTTCCATTAAGAAAAAGAAGTTTTTCTCCACTCCCCCCAAACAGTGTAGCTTATGTATAAGGAAAGAGTGAAACCCTCAGCTTGAACCTCTTGTTGGAACTGTTAAGACATCCGTACAAGTGGAAAGCAAATGGAAAGCACCCGACCTATCCCTTACCTTTGATGTCCCTTCTAAGAGCCTTTCCTTGTCTCAGGTAGTGTCTGCAAACACCCGCTAATCTCATCTACTGTACCCCCTCCCTCCTTCCCACGAAAACAAACATTATTCTACCAGTCTCCCTTTTCTTCTAGGCTTCTACGGGGAACTCCACTGGGGAATGGGATCACTCCAAACCTTGGCTCGAAATGTCTCCTGTGGTTGAGCACTACAAGCTGTTAATAAATTATCGGGGGCGTTTAATTTTACTACTTTTTGGAGTTGTTGAAGTATCACGTACGCTTTTTCTTTACAATTTCTCGTGTTGGGATTAATTGTTTTGGTTTCGGTGAAGTTTATTTTAATTGATTGAAAGATATCATGTAGGATTTCTTGTAATACGGTTAATCATTCATCCTTATGGAGATAGGGACAGGCTCGAGTAAAAATTAGAATGCATTTGCTTAAGATAATTAAATGCTCATCTTGCTTGCTTTTGTAAATTCAGTGGAGAATACGAAATTGTTTCAAAGATATTTTCAAGAAATAAATGCATAATGTGGTTACAATGGCGAAACTAGAAGTTAGAGACCAAAATAATTAATAATATGGGATAGGGAACTCAGCTGGAATCAAAACTTTTAATTTAGTATTACGAAATAATGATCAAGCTATGAAAAATTCAAATAATTAAATATCGCATTAGAAGCTTTTATACTTTTCTACATGCGTTGGCACTTATTGCAATAGTTTAATATATTAAAAATATATTCTATTATTATTTAAATAGATACATTTTTATACTTACATCCATTGGGATGGTCTACAACTGTTTTTGAAATTGCGTACACAGTTTTACACAATAGTTCCATACTATTAACTGATAAATCCGAATTTATTTTTGTTATGAATTTATTCCGATACGTTTAATAGAATAAAAAAAAATAAGTGCGTCTTTTTATTCAGAACTTTTATTTTTCATTTGGTATTTATATTTAAATTCTCATATTTCTTTTGTCGCAAAAATAATGGATAATTGCGTGAATCCTAGCATTAAAAATACTTTATGCGATAGAACATAGTCGAACACATTTCAAAATGCATATGCAAAACATTTAATATCGTAATAATTAATTGCAATAATTTATATTAGATATGTGAAAATATAGTGTGATGATTCTTATTTATTTTATTTTAATTAGAATTCTAAAAAATAAAAAACAATAATTAATTATAATTTCTAATTCAAGTAGTTACTCAGTGTGATATTTAAATAAATAACCCATTATACAATTAACTTATTTGTTTATAGGGTACTATTACGAAGTTAAGACTTTATAAGTATTAGCTATTTTTAAATATTAAATAGTTAAATACAAGATAAAATACATGCTAGAAAAGGCAAGGAAAATGTTTAATTTATGAATATTCACAAAAAGGTTAACTTAAATTTCTTAAGCTTTCCGTACAAATTAGTCAAATCTTATTTCTCCATATCATTCAATGTAAAATATTTGCATGTCTATTATTACAAAAAATTAGTTATTCTAAATTATCTTCAAAGTGTGCTATGTCAGCTCTTAAAATTAGCAGTCTGTTCGATACTCGATCCAACACCTATACACATTGGATTCTTTTTTTTTTTCATTTAAAAAACAACAATTTTTACAAATAACTTACAATTCATCATTAATTGAAAAACTCAATATTTTATTTTGAATATTTTTTTAAGTACCCAAGAGGGTTCAAAAAGAAATTTGGGACATTTTATAAACTGAATTGACACATTTTACTGATTCTTATATAATGTTATAAGACATAATTATGACTTAAAAGTTATTTACTTGCATGGTTCGATATACTGATCAATTTAAGTATTCCGAATGAAGAAAATGCTTTTTGAAGATGGAAGAAAAATATCTTTTCATACTTTTAATTTCTTAAAATTCTGTGTGCAAAATTATTTAAAAGTGATTTAGTACAAAATATTATATTATTTGTGTATGGTTTTATTCATCTCTATTATTGCTTAAACTTAATTGTTTTCGAAGTATTGGAATAATACATCGAAGGAACTTTGTAATGTTAACTATTTTAATGCTGAAATGCATTCTTTTCTATGCATAAGATTGCATATTCGATTTTTTAGAATTGTATTTTTTCCTTTTCTTGTTCGAGAATTTTAACACTTGATCAATAATACGAAATGAAACAAATGAATGTATAATCTTTTATATCCAATTACAAAGAAAATATTAAATTTATATTCGATTATAAGTAAAACATCATTTAATATTTATTATTGTTGGTCCTTGTGTGTTCTTTTATACATTTCCAAAATTAAATTGAATTTATTTGTATTTATTAGGTTCTTTTTTCAGTTTCTTCATTTATTATTTATTGTCACTCCAATTTGAATCGCGTACAAAATTAACAAATCAAGCATACATTTTTTTATTGTTGAATAAATCTTTATCATCACGCAATTTTTCACGTCTGATGCTTTGTTACAAAGAGCGGTCGATTAATGCAAATAACGCACAAAGAAAAGATTTTTAGTTTTTTAATCTAATTCAAAAGCTAAGCTGGAATGACAAAAAAGTGGAGGAAAACACATTGGAAAGGAAACAAGATAAAAAAATGAACCGCAGCTCAAAGAATACGAAATATGGACTCGAAAGAATGAACTCTGGCGATAAAAACATTATGATGATGTGAATCAATTGGTAAATGAGTGGTTTTCTAAGGGAAAAGTACCAATTGGCAATCGATTTTTATACCATTCGGGTGGCCGGTGGATTCACAAAGAAATGAGAGATTACCGCGTTCTCTACTATTAATGGCTGGACCAATATTTTATCGAGAGCGAAATAGTACTTTATTTTGTTAAGAAAAAGGATTGATTCCTATACAAGCAATCGATGACTAATGTCGAATGCCATCATTTATTTGAAGGAAAGTTATTCTCTAGCCAAAGACCAATATGTATTGTTGAAAGAGTTCGTGATTAATTTTGTTTCGAAAAATAAGATTGGAAGCAAACGCATGAAAGAAATGATCGAACTCTATCCCGCCGTTATCTTAAATCCTACAAAAGCTGCGACATCACTGGAAACCGATGTTGAAAGAAACACCGCGAAGCTGTGGATCATCATCGGTAAAAAAATTAAATATATCTTCTGAAAAAAACATTAAATACTTTATTGTGTTGAGAAATCGGATTTACTAAATCTATGCAAGTAGGAAAATAATATTGCTCGAAGAACGTCATTGAATAGCGTGTTTAAAAGAATTATTGAAATCACTGACATTTTGTCTTCCAAATCAATTTTTTTTCACTTCATGATCAGTTAGTTTTTTAATTGGAACATTTCGACTATTAAAATTATATCAAATGAAGTAAATATCTTTTACGCTTCAGTAGCAGATCAAAATGAACTTACTATTAACATATTTATATCGAAACTAGGCCCATTGTAACCTTTTGTCTCAAGGCCATGGACTCGTGGCCGAAGCATTATGAGTTCGAGACTGGCGCCGCTGAAGACCTGCCGTGTAGAGTAGCTGATGCACATTAAATCTATTGGGACTCAAACATCCTCCCGTTAGTGTAGTCTGGAAGTTGGGAGACGGTTGTGCCAGCTCAGGTGTCGTTCTCATCACTTGACCATGGTTCAAAATTACGAGGTCCGTCGCCAAAAGCCCTCATGTAGCTGAATAGGGCGAAATTAATACTCGCTCACTTACTTATTTATCTCAAAATATATGATTTAAGAAAAAAAATACAATGTTCCCTTTTGTTTGATTATTTCTTGAAATACTGAAAGATTCAAATGTGATTAGATATGTACTTGGTAGGTTTCATGAATGATATAGTAAAAAATGCATGATACAAAAGTTATGATACACTTGTAAAATCGAGTGTACGGTCCGGAAGTGTAAAAAGGTTACAGGAAGAACAAAGAATGGATTACTGAGAAGTATGGTCTTCACTTGCATAAAGTGAACGTTTTCATAAAGTGAAATTATACTAGATATGATACAATTTTTGAATATCTACTTGTCTTTCGCATTATTCCAGCAATAATTGTTTCCGGTTCTGGATAATTCAGGGGCTAAAATGACGAAATGGAATTTCACTTCCAAAATCCTTCTCAATATTCTCCACAGATCCAAGCTCTCTCCAACAAGGAATTTAAAGTTTAAAGATTGTCCTCTTTTTCCAGAGGACCATATTCCAACACTACGAAGACAAAGAGTATAGGCCCTTTCAAAAGCTTTGCCTACCTAAGCCATCAAATTTCCACCGTCATGCTCTGTATTTTTGGAAGATGAAAAATGTCTAGCTATAAGCCAATGATTTGGCTGACTCTGCACCTATAAACAAACAGAACTAGCTGATGCCTCTTCCAAATATCGATGTGGTCCGTCGCCAGTAATCTTAATGTTCCTTCTAATTGAGACATTAAAAAACAATCAATCAACCGCCAACGTTAAATGCATTAATTTAAGTGGGCTCATCTGTGTTCAAAAGTAAACAGGACGTATATACTGCAAGCCCTCTTGAAAACCAGCTGTTTGTGTAGCTTTCCGGAAAGAAGCAATTGCTCTCCTGTTATGTCTCAATAAAATGGTTAAATATTGATCTTCTTTAATCATTGGGACTCTTGAATGAATTTGACATATTTTTTTCGACAGATCCAGTCTAATTAACCTGTCTCTTTTTCACACAACACTAGACGTATGTTAAAGTACTTAGCAATTCATGTTATACTAGAAATACATCAATTTTCTTAGGTTAAGAGAATACGTATGAAAAATATTTTTATTTCTTATAAATAACTCTTAACTACGTACTTTTTTTACATTTATGTTGCTGAGTTTTGCGATTTTCTCAAAAAAAAAGTAATAATAATAATAACAGTTTGATGTACCTTTATCTTCAATAACAAAAGCTGGATAAGCTATACACACCAATTATAAACCATCTTTTACAGGAAGATTTCAATCTATCGGTCGAAGAATAAAATTCGCTTCCATTAAGTAGCAATTTTCTCTAAATTAAATTAAAATTTACAGCATAAGATTTAAAATTCTCATTTTTATGAAATGCGGAAAATAAGTTGCGAAACTTTATTAAAACACTACAAAGCAATTATTTGACTCCTCAAAGACATACGTATTAATGACACATGAACAATTGCCGGTTTTTGTTTCAAATGAAAATTATCGTTACGAAACAGGTGTGCACAATACAACATTGGTATTCAGCTGTTTCAATAGTGTCTGTAAAAACCTATTAGATATCTGAAGTTTCGTGGAATAAACTTGATTACGCGATAAGAAATGTTAAAATAGCTGACGCAGCATTGTTAAATATTTTCCTTGATGCAAAAAATTCTTCAAAAAGCAATTTTTATACCAGGTAAAAGAATACGTTTTAATGTACCAAATTACAAATCTTATACATGGGAATATTATACACAATTTTTCATGGGTATTTTATTTTGATAATTTACGAAATTTAAGAAGATTTTAAACCTTTTTAAAATGATAATTGTCGTATTTAATTCTAACATTTTTTTGCAGAATGCCAAAATAGAGTGGATGCCGAACGCAGTTATGCGAATAGGAATGTTTAGGGGGGGAAATATCTATCAAATCTTCGATGCCAATGATAAAACATTATCGAGCTTTATTCTTATTATTTATTTCAATTGATTGTGTCTTGTAACAATGTCTTCTCACATATTTTGTTATTCGGTAAGTATAGTTTTGTTCAGTAAAAATGTACTTGGACAAATGAAAACAAATGTCTTATAAAACTCACACTGATCCAAATTGAATTAACACATTGATCCAAAGCACCTGCACATTGTTATGCATTTTTCTTATGGTTAATATTTATTTTACGTCTAAAAATCTAAATAATCATGTGCTGATATTTACTCTTAACAACCTTATGGCCATGTAAGAGCTAAAACCAATTAGCCCTCATTCATTAGGCCACCTTGAAATACTGAATCGTGAAAAGATAATGATACGATCAGTTTTGTAAAAACACACAAGTAGAAATATCTATGTGGGCTATTTGTACAAATTTAAGTACCATCTGCTCAAAAATATATTATTCACGCAATTGAGCAGAAGAGGGTTGTAGATCCATACATTGTTACATGTATCATATAAGTCACTTAATTGAGTAGTAGTTAATGTAAAAACTAGTTGAATAGAAATCTCTCGTTGAAGAAAGTGTATATTGTGTAACGGGATTTTTAAAAATATTTATTTATCCCATAATACAATTTTTATTTGGTCACATACGCGCCCAGTTAGAGTCAAGTATTTTTTCGAGCTTCTCAAAAACTATTACAGATTTTTTTTTTTTTTTTTTTTTTTTTTTACAAATTTAAATTTGTAAAGTAGCTGCATTCTATAATTACCAACAGAATTTTCAGTTGTCTGAATTTAGATGTTTCAATTTATACATGACGGCATAATCAGCAGAAATGGGGAAAAAATGTTAAACTTTCTTATCCCAATTATACTTTTATTTATGCAATTATGCCACATTTCTATGAATTCTAAAACATGTGAAAAATAATTTTAATTAGCTGTATTTTTTAAACAAATCCGTAACTTATTGTTTTATCACAATTTTTAATTTCTTACGTTACATGTTTAAGTAAAAGAAATAAAAAAGGAGACAGGAAAAAAGATAAGTTTCACAAAACGAGTTTTTTGACATTAGATTGCATATTTACATGTTGTTAATAGTCAACAGTGCTTTGGATTATTCGCTTAACATAAGTAACGTAAAAAAGCTTGAAAATAATTTATTCGAAGCTTAGCTTTTAAAGCGTTCACAAAAGACAAAATGTCAGTCCATTATAGCTTAATTACGCATAAAAGTAAAAAAAAAGCAAATTATGTTTTCAGTTACCCGACCGCAACCAATCCAAAATAACTAGATAGCTGCCAAAAATTTGGCAAGCGGAAATAACTTTAAAAAAAACTGTTGTGTTCTAAGGCGTGAAAAAGTGGTCGTAATAAAACGTGAAAAATTATAAAAGGGTGGCTCCGGTGTTATTAAAACTCCGAAAATTCACCGATGTTAATTAGTATGTTACAGTGCAGGAACGGGAAAAGAGTGTCTAGATAACGGCCAAGTGCTATATTTTTCATTTTCTTCAAAGCATACACATTCCACCATTATCTAATAGAAGATGGCCCACTCGATTGGTTCAAGAGATTGGGCTAGCGTAATAAGCGGATCAAGTAGGTGTTGCTTATCTCGTGTCTAGAACTTGACTTGCTCTCATTTTAGGACCATTTTGGAGTAGGTGGATTAAGGCCATAAAACTGAGTCTTTCCTATCGATCAAATATAGTGTCCGATGCAGCCTAACAATACGCTATTTTTATTAGGCCGTAAATTCTTTGAAATGTTTAGATAAATGTATATTTCATTACGCTAACAATTGAAAAATTGTAAAAGAAACTGTACATTCAATAATATTCTATTAAGTGCTTTAAAAAAGAAATTACTTAGCGAGAATTAAATGAATTTCTGTGTATTAATTAAAGGCGCTGTGAGAACCATATGATTATTTTGGAATCCATAGGGACGTAGTGATTCTTGTCATTTGAAACAGCTCTCAAAACGAAAGAAAACGTTCTTTAGGAGCAATCTCCATACTTAACTATCTAGGAACTTTTCCATAAAAATTAAGGTAAAAGATAATTGTAAAATTAGTTCAAAACTATTCGTAATTTATTCATAACATAAAATGCACTGTGTGAAGTTATTAATACATATTCTTTGCACCCTGTGCACCACAATGTCATTAACTGTTTATACCAGTTTTTTTAATTGCTCCAAATTACATAAAATATTCATTTGCTTAAAATTTCAGAATTTGTTGACAAATTTGTTGATTTTGATATCCATTCAAAACTTTACTATGATACAGATTTTAAGTAAGGATATATATATGTATAATTTTAAAATTTAAATTAAAGTGGCAATGAAGCTCCGTGCTTTAATAAATAACACCATGTATTCACTTATACATTAGAGTTACTTAAAAATGGGTGGCTTAATGCAAGAACAACTTATGTCCATTTCATGCGAAAATGTGATAGATTATGTATTCCTCTAATGAACTTCCAAACTTTTGTATACAAGAACAGCCAAAGTCAATTTTAAATACTAATGTAAGCATAAATTTCTAGAATAAAGTACTTTAAGATAACATTGCTATATATATATACTGGAATATTTTCAAAAATCTTGAAAGTTAAATTCCCAGCATTATTACATTTGGTATCGATTCTTCTTGAATTGAGCGTTCAGTTAAAAATATCTTGGATTGTGTTTTTAGTTTTTGAAGGAATGGAAATTGTTATGAATAACATAAAATAATATTAATTTGAGCATTAGAGAGAGTGTGTGTGTGTGTGGGTGTGTCTTAGTCACGATCACTACCGAAAGGGAGAAGCTCACATGTATGCATATAAATGGCTCTCTGATACCCCGCAGTAGCTGAGTAGTCATGGTCGCGTCACGAACGTGATCCATAGAGTTCAAGTCAAAATGCCCCCCTGAAAACCCACAGAATTAAGGGGCTGATGCACATTAAATTTGTCAAGGCTCGAAGTCCTCCCGTTTGAATGGTGTGGAAGAGGAGCCATCTCAGGTATTACCTTCATCATTTGACCGAGGCTTAAAATTATGAGGTTCTCCACCATTAGCACACCTGTTTCACAGAGTAGGACATAAATTAACGTTCATTATCATGACTCATTTATGACTTGACTTTAACATCTCAAAAGTCGTCCCACCTCTGTCATACATTGCGCAGATTAATTCAACGCAATAAATCTGTGTATAAAGCCAAATTTTGCTTATATATAATTATATTCTTTATAATTATTTTTTATCTATCTTATTTTGAAAAGTATAACAGATGAATGAAGAGGAAATAAAGAGAAAATATTTAGGAAAACATAAACACATGTTAAATATTCTTGAATTTCATTAATGATCAAAAATTTTTTTAATTAAAAATGGTCTCTTAAAAGTGATTAAAATCTTATCGCTATTATATTATCGTTTTTTTGGATTTTAAATATATATTAACTTTCTAAGGAACAAAAAGTTGAATATGTTTCTCTTATTTTAGATAAATTCCACAACTTAATTACATTCATGTCCATAAATTAAGGATAATTCAGAATCACACAGAAATTGAACTCTAAAATAAAAGTTTCACCTGTAGAATTAGCACACACATCTTGAAGAATATGAAAATTACAGGAAACCACCAGATGGCGCGGATAGTACGTCACAATGACGAGCATGTAAGAGAAGGGTATATAAGGAATGGTGACAAAGAAGTAAAATTGTTCACAAGCGCTTTAAAAGTCTTTCAGTGCAATAACCGCATAGTTATGGCACAAAGGAAGAATTTGGATGATTTTTTACGTGGTAGAATTATTGGATGACTGGAATGTGGACGTACCTAGCTGGAAGTATCCGAGGAACTTTTAATCGCCCAGAGTGTCATATCCAGGCTTTGGCAACGATTCCAAGATGATGGTAATGTGAGTATATGTTACATCACAGGTCTCCCCCGAGTTACAACGCCGAATGAGGACCGGTATATATTTGGCAGTTACTGCCAAAAGAAACAGACGGAGCGCAGCATCAGACCTGTCTCGTCAGCTCTCTTCAGCTACCGGTACGACAGTTTCAAGGCAGACCGTGTACAGACGCTTAGGTCACATTGGTCTATATGCTCGTAGGTTTGTCAGATGTGTTCCACTTACCGCAACTCACTGTCGCTTGCGATTAACCTGGAGTAGAGAGAATGCATTGTGGACACCACAACAGTGGTCTTGTGTGATGTTTTCTTCCTACGAGTCCAGCTTTAGTTTGCAGTCTGATTCTCGCCGTACATTAATATGGTACCCGTTACCACCAAGAGAACACCCATTGAACGAAACCGTTACGGTGGTGCAGGATGGCTCGTTTGGGGAGGAATTATTCTTGGTTCCAGAACTGACCTGCATGTTCAGAGTGTAACGATGACAGGCATTGCTAGATGAGTGGTGTAATATTCCCCAAGATCAGATTGATAATTTGATACTCAGCATGCCTAGGCGTTGTAGGGCCTGTATTGCATCGTCCGGGAGACATACTCCGTATTAATAATCATACTAACCATATTATACTGTTTTTTGTAAATAGGTTCTTTTTTGAAGTTTGCTCCAGGGAGTAAAAATCACAATTTTTATTAATTATGTCAAACATATAGCATCTTTTTTTATCTTTACCATTTGTTTAATAAATAGACTTTACAAATAAGTCAAATTTGTTTGGCTTCTGTCTCTTTCTTTGCCTGAACTTCATTATCCTTAACTTATGAACATGAGTGTACTTTAACTACTGAATATGGCGCGTATTAGATTACTCCATAGTAGCTGCACTAACAAGAAATTTTATGCGAATCTAAATGTATTAACTTTCTAAGGAACAAAAACTTTAACACATTTCTCTTATTTTAGATGAATTCCACAACTCAATTACTTGAACTACTGTATATGGCGTATTAGATTACTCCATAGTTTTTGCAACTGACAGGAAATTCTAGAAAACTTGTTCATAAATAAACATAATGACATGTTTTATTTTTGTTTTGCAGTAATCTTCAACATTTTAATATATCTAGTTATGCTTTTATACTACGAATAACAATTTAACAATTTTATAAACAGATTTTTAATTTTTCGACAAAGATTTCTTTCTGAAAAACCAATAAATAAATTAATTAATTGGATTAAATTAAAAAGGTTGCTAGAGAAACTTAATACCGTCATTAATTATTTATAATTTGGATACTAACACTTTTGTTTAAAATGTTCAGATTCCTGAAAGTAAAAGGAAGCTTTTGTTGAGATCGAATAATTAGACGAAAAATAAATTTAATTTAAGCTTAATAAAATAATGATTTGTTTTGCCCTTTTAGAAACGTCAATGTAGCAAGTAAAATTTAGATTTCCTTAATATGAATTACAAATTTATATTATCTACAGGAAAATGTTTTACATTAAATTATTTTTCTTCAAGTGCTAGTGAATATTTTATGTAGTCATATTTAGTATGAAGACACATTTTTTTAAAATTTCAATACGCTGTCAAAAGTATTGCATTTTTTCACTATTTTTT